>CAMOHE010051910.1:0-27469 GCA_946598075.1 Artocarpus hirsutus
AGTGACATTTATAATTATTTTGGTTGCTTATATGTATTATGAATACATTTATAAATATCAAGAAAATTTCATGATTATTTATGTGACTATAAATTTAGCATATAAGTATTATATGCTTAGGGATAAAATTTATAGATAATAGTCTAAATAATCTGTAATAATTAATCAAAGTTTGAGATCTTTAATTAAATATTATAAGTGCGGTCCAATCTTATTTAGAATGAAATAGTCATTATCCGGACTATTAATGTAGAGACATTAGATTGGAGGTACTTTATATAATGAGATTATATACGACTAGATCAGATAAAATATGAATCTCTAACAATCATCTGTTACAAATAGAGTATTCAAATTTATCACTATGATGATCATATATTTAACAGTCTTAATTTTGAGTATTTATTAGACTCCTATTTATGACATTATATTTTTTGACTTGCATGGTAAGATTTGTCTAAGCACATATTATAACTTAGCATGTTGGAAACATAATGTAATAAATGGTTGGGAATAACATTATACAGATATGGAATCCATTCCTTCCTTATGGAAGTTAGAAAAATAATTCTCTTGAGTGATAATTCGAGGTTTAAATAGTAAATCACTTGTTTTTAATAAGATTGTAAATTAACTATTTATTAGAGAATTATTGAAACTCAAGAATAAAGATGTAATAAGAGAGGTGAACGGATATTGAACGTAGCTCTTATTATGAACTATCTATGGAGGACTGACTTATATGTAATGATTATATCAATGGACTACTCGCTTATTTTCTTTAAGTAATTTCACTATAATCTCAAGAGTTTAGTTTCAAGTTTTTAGTAGAATAATACTGAAACTAATAAATTTAGCACATTAATCAAAGAGTTTCATTAATTGTCAAATTTATTGGAGCTTGAGTTATAAGTCCATAGGTCTCCAATACCACCTCTGTAACACTATATTAGATTTATGCATAGAATGAATTATACATATTTAGTTTAAAATTATTAAATTTTGAGTTAATTATTTCACACTTGAATTATTGATGTGACATAGAAAAATGTTCTCTGTGACACATAATGTAATGTGATAAATGTTGTCAAATTTAACTGAGCATTAGTTAATTGATTAATTTTAAAATCTATTCTTAAATAGATATAATTTATTTTTGAATTTAGATTTAAATATATATATATATATGGTTTTAAACCAAATCTTTTAACATATAAGATTTTATAATATATTAATATATATATATATATTAAAATAAAACAAAATTAATAATAACAAAAACGTGAACTTCATGCTAACATGAAGTTCATCTTGTATACATATATATTAAAAAAAAAAAAAAGAAAAACGTGAATGTTTACATATACATATGTGTGTAAAAGTAAAAAGAATCAAACTTGATTCATTTAACAATAAAATAAAAAAGGAAAGGAAAAAGGTAAGAATCATGTAAAATATATCATTTTCCCATATATCTGATATGGTGGTTATTTTAAATTTAAAATTAATTAAAAAAATTTGCTAATAGCTCAGATATAAAAAGGGAAAGATAACGATTATCTCAAGAGATTTTTCATTCACGTAACTTTTGTAAAATACTCAGAGAGAAAAACTAAGAGTTCTTCTCTAAAGAAAAAGGTCTACTAATTCATGTGTTAAGTACATAGCAGATTCAAGAAAGTGTGAGGAAAATTCATTCTTACAGTTTAAGGCCCACTCATCTTTTTATTGGTGTGGAGACCTAGATTGGAAGATCGTGGTGTCAAAGAGGAAAGCTATGATACTTTGATAGTATTCAAAAAGGTTAGCAAAATTCCTAAAGCTTTCTATTAGTAAAATTATATAGCTATTTCCGATAAATAAAGGCTTTTTTAGAAAATTATTGTTTGTCAACAATCCATTCCTTCCGCTGCGTTTCATATTTTAATTCCAACAAATGGTATCAGAGCGGTTTATAGCAAATATAGTTTTAATTAACATGATTTTATTTTAATAATATCATGTTTTTTGATGCATGTTTATGGGCACTTTGCATCTTTGTAATTTTAATTCATGTGAGGCATGGTTATTTAATTAATGGATTTTTGGTCATTAATTATATGGCCCTCTTAGATTGATAATTTTATTTTTAGTTTAATTAGATCAAATCTATGTAAATCTATAAAGGGGTATAGATTTTTTTGTAATTTTATTATTATTATTTCTTTTCATTTTTTTTCCTTTTCTCCTCTCCTTCACGTGCTACACGTGAATGGTTTCATCATTATAAAGAAGATTGTCATCATATATGGATACTAATTGCACCTGACATAAAGATTTGAAAAGTCAAAAAAAAAATAAAGGAATAGGAAGGCCACTATTGCAGTACACGTGCAACATTTATGCACATTCTTTTGATGACATTGACGTGCACAGTTCAGTGCACTATTATTAAAAAAAAATGGCTACACGTGGAGCGATGAAGAAAAAGAAGTCCATTAGATCTTTTGGCCCAATTGAGAACTTTGGGCCTATCAAATTTCAAAGATAACCCAGCAGATTGTTGCATAGTAAACCACCTGATGAAGACTACAAAATTGGAGTAGGGAATCATGTATAACTTACAAGAAGACCTTTGCAATTTTTTCTCTTATTTTTTCTAAGGGTTGTAATTTTAATTATCTAAAAAGACCCGGTCAAAAAATCCATTGTTTATTTTCATGCTTTATTTTCATATGACAATTGTGATAATATGTTTATGCATTATAACATGTTATCTAGGAAAGTGCCCACTTATAGTTATTGTAACATGACAGGCATACATTTGCATATTATTTTTTTATAAAGGTGTTTATAAAATGATTTAATATGTGTTAGTATTAATTTAATGAGATTAAATTAATTGGGTTGGTTTTATAGAATCTTAATTTATTAATCAACCAAATAATGTGAATTTAGTTTTAATAGCTAAGACTTGGTAAAATTCACATTAATTATAAGTTATCTAATTTTAAATTGTTTAATATTGGGTAACTTAGACAATTCATAATAAATTTAGATTTTTAGAAAATCTAGTAATTTATTTAAGTGTAAGTAGAATGGGATTCTATTAACATATAATGTAACCTAGTAATTAAAAATTGTTTTTATTTACTAGAGTTATGAAACATATGATATTTTATAAGATAAAACACATCTTTTAAAATAATGAGTGGGAGAATGTAATATGACAATATAACCTACAGTCTCCACTATTAGCACAACACCGTGAGATTTAGGTGGCGCCTTGCAACGCTTTGATTTGGTCCTCCCTACAAAGGGTGTCCATTTAAATCAATAACAAGGTTGGCTTCCAAGAGATAAGATTTTACAATGTATTTCAAAATTGACCTACCCTAAGACGACAATTTTGGTTAAGTTATTAAAATCTGAAATAGTAGGTTACACTCATAAAGATATAATTAAATTGTTAATTTTATCTTGACCAAAATAAATGGTTATTAATAAATATAGAAAATATGAGATATTTTGAATATATTTATTAATTGAGAATGTCTCAATTCAATTTATAAATAATTTGACCTACCCTACGGCGGCACTTTATTCATTAAAATTTAATAATCGTGGAATTAGTAAAATATTTTTTTGGTGTGTTTTTCATATGCATCATGCATCACGTTTACTATTCCAAACATATATTTATGATGTTTATGTAACCATTTAATTTATGTCATTTTATTTATTTATTATAGCAACAATGTCTAATCCAATCATCGTTATTCTCTTAAATGAAAAATTAACCAGAGATAATTGTGTTAAGTGAAAAAGTAACATGAATATTGTACTAATTTGTAAAAATTGCAAGTTTGTCCTGACAGATGAATGTTCTCTATCACCTGCTGCCAATGCTCCTCGTAATGCACGAGAAGCATATGATCGTTGGATCGAGGCAAATAACAAGGCCCGCTGTTTCCTTTTGGCTGGCATGTCTGACATGCTTAGGATGAAGTACGAAAGCATGAAAACTGCTTATGAGATAATGTAGTCTTTGCAAGACATGTTTGGCAATCCTTTTGAAAAGGCATGCCATGAAGCCATTAAGGCAGTAATGAATGCCAAAATGGAGGCAAGGATTTCGGTCAAAGAACATATTCTCAACATGGTTAACTATCTCCATGAGGCTGAGGTGAATGGGGCTATGATAGATGAAGTGTTCTCAACATGGTTAACTATCTCCATGAGGCCGAGGTAAATGTCCACAGAGGTGGGAATGATTTTGGAAACCCTTTCCCTTGCGTTCCTTCAGTTCAAAAGTAACTATTTCATGAACAAGCTGAAATATAATATGACTGAGTTGCTTAATGAGCTGCAAACCTTCGAGTCTATTTCCAAAGAAAAGACTAAAGAAGGTGAGGCAAATGTTATAGAAGCTCAACCATCCTCTTCTACTCGAAAGAATAAGAAGAGGAAGTGGACTGAAGGAAGTGATAAGTCTAAAAATGGAGGGCAACCTAAAAAGAACAAAAGCAACAACAACAAAAAGAGCTCAAGCCAAAAGAAGCCTAAAGGAAAATGTTTCCATTACGGCATAGTTGGGCACTAGAAGAGAAATTACAAGAAGTATCTTCAAGAGCTCAAAGAAAAGAAGAACAATGATAAATTAGATTTACTCGTTTTAGAAGCTTGTTTAGTTGAAGATGATACTTCACCTTGGATAATTGATTCAGAGGCAACTAACCATGTTTGTTCTTCTTTGCAAATGCTTAGTTCTTCAAGGGAGCTTGCCGACAAGGAACAAACGATGAGAGTGGGAACAGGAGAGGTTGTTTCGGCAAGAGCAGTGGGAGTTGTTAAACTTTATTTTAGAAATAAGTTTTTAATTTTGGACAATGTTTATTACATTCCTTATTTTTGTAGAAATTTGATTTCTGTTTCTAGGTTGTGAACAAATGTTTAATGTTTTTTTTAATAATAATTATGTTAATATTTCTAGAAATAGATTGAATATTTGTTCTAGGCATCTGGAAAATGGGCTTTACGCTTTAAGGCTCAACGAAAAATCACTGCTCAATATCGAAATGTTCAAAGTTGAACAACCAAAACCCAAGAAGCAAAAGATTTCTTCTGATAATGAAACATACCTATGGCACCTTAGATTAGGTCACATTAACCTTAACAGAATTAATAGACTAGTAAAGGATGGTCCTTTAAAAGAACTAAAAGTTAGTTCTCTACCAGTTTGTTAATCTTGTCTTGAAGGTAAAATGACTAAAACCACTTGAGCTAATACATTCAAATGTCTGCAGTCCATTAAATGTACAAGCACGTGATGGTTACGAATATTTCGTCACATTTATTGATGATTATTCAAGATATGGTTACGTATACCTAATGCAAAAGAAATCTAAAACTTTTGGAAGAGTTCAAAGAATTCTAAGCAGAAGCTGAAAAGCAATAAGGAAAGACGATGAAGACTCTTCGATCTAATCGAGGAGGGGAATACCTTGATACTGAATTCAAGGACTATATGATAAAACATGGTATTCTTTCACAACTCATCGCACCTAGAACACCACAACAAAATGGTATTGCAGAGAGAAGAAATTGGACGTTGCTAGATATGGTGAGATCCATGCTCAGCTACTCATCATTACCCACTTCGTTTTGGGGATATGCACTACATACTGTAGTATATTTTCTAAACATAGTTCCATCTAAGTCTATTCCAAAAACACCTTTAGAGTTATGGAATAGTCACAAACCTAGTATGCGACATATCCGTATATGGGTGTGTCCAGTACATGTGCTAAAAGGAAAGACTGAAAAGCTAGAACCACGTTCTGAAGTATGCTTGTTTGTGGGATACCCAAAGGGAACGAGGGGAGGTTTGTTTTATAGTCCACAAGAAAAGAAGATATTTGTATCGACAAATCCCACTTTTAGAGAATGATTATATGACAAACTATAAACCTCATAGCAAAGTTGTACGTGAAGAGTTACTTTCTGATCAGATCAGACTGCAACCAACAACTGTTGTTAAAGGACAAAATAAGGAGACCACCTGCTCGCTACAGGAAAATTAGAGAAGCATATGTTGCTATCTTTGATAATGGTGAGGATGATCCATTGACATATCGTGATGCAATGGAAGATTTTGAGAAAGAAAAATGGCTGGAAGCTATGAACCTTGAAATGGAGTCAATGTACTCCAATTCAGTATAGGAACTTGTAGACCTACCTAAAGGGATAAAACCCATAGGGTGCAAACGAATTTACAAGAAGAAAAGAGGAATGGATGGAAAAGTTGAGACTTTCAAAGTTAGGCTTATACCCAAAAGGAGGGAGTTGACTATGAAGAAACTTTCTCGCCCATAGCTATGCTTAAATCCATTCGGATTCTTTTATCCATTGCTACTTCTATTGATTATGAGATATGACAAATGGATGTCAAGACTGCCTTTTTGAATGGCTATCTTTAGAAAAGCATCTATATGGTGCAACCGAAAGGGTTTGTAGTCAAAGGTCAAGAACAAAAAGTTTGCAAGTTGTAGACATCCATCTATGGACTCAAACAAGCTTCAAGATCTTAGAACTTGAGATTTGATGAAGCAATCAAATCTTACGGACATTGATGAACCTTGTGTATACAAGTACATCAAAGATAAGAAGGTGATCTTCTTAGTTCTTTATGTAGATGATATCCTACTCATTCAGAATGATGTAGGCGTATTATCTAATGTAAAGAAATGGCTCATTAACTAATTCCAAATGAAAGATTTGGGAGAGGCAAGTTATGTTATTGGAATCCAACTCATAAGAGACTGTAAGAACAAACTGTTGGCGTTGTCTCAGGTATCGTATATCGATAAGGTGCTTATTAGATTTTTGATGCAAAACTCCAAGACAAGTAATTCACCTACACGTCATGGAGTTTATCTTTCGAAAGAGCAGTGTCCTAAGACAGCTCGAGAGGAAGAATACATGAGACGGGTACCCTATGCATCTGTAGTGGGAAGTCTAATGTATGTCATGTTGTGTACAAGACCTGACATTTGCTATACGGTGGGTATAGTCAGTTGGTATCGATCCAACCCATGATTAGATCATTGGGTAGCAGTTAAACATATTCTCAAGTATCTCTAGAGAACGAGAAACTATATGCTGGTATATTCCGGTGAGAATTTGATTCCCATTGGATACACTGATTCTGATTTTCAATCAGATAAAGACACATATAAATCTACGTCTCAATCAGTATTTACTTTTAGTGGTGGAGCCATAGTTTGGAGAAGCATCAAACAATCTTGTATTGTTGATTCAACAATGGAAGCTGAATATGTGGCTGCTTGTGAAGTAGCTAAAGAAGCTGTTTGGCTCCGTAAGTTCTTAAATGATCTAGAAGTCATTCCAAGCATGAATAAACCACTCACACTGTATTGTGATAATAGTGGTGCAGTGGCAAATTCAAGAGAACCTAGAAGCCACAAAAGAGGAAAGCATATAGAGAGAAAATATCATTTGATCAGAGAAATAGTACATGAGGCGATGTGGAAATTGTGAAGATAGCGTCGGAAAACAACCTTGCCGACCCTTTCACCAAGACGTTACCTGCAAAGAGCTTTAAGGGACACTTGGAAGGCTTAGGTCTTAGAGACATGTCTCACCTGCTTTAGGGCAAGTAGGAGATTGTTGGGTTTGGTGCCTTAAAAGCCGTGACATTGTACATATTGTAAATAAATAGATAAAGCGACATTTATAATTATTTTGGTTGCTTATATGTATTATGAATACATTTATAAACATCAAAAAAATTCCATGATTGTTTATGTAACTATAAATTTAGCATATAAGTGTTATATGTATAGGGATAAAATTTATAAATAATAATCTAATAGTCCGTAATAATTAATTAAAGTTTGGGATCTTTAATTAAATATTGCAAGTACAGTCCAATCTCATTTAGAATGAAATAATTATTATTTGGACTATTAATGTAGAGACATTAGATTGGAGGTATTTTATATAATGAGATTATATATGACTGGACCAGATAAATTATAAATCTCTAATAATCATCCGTTACAAATAGAATATTCAAATTTATCACTATGATGATCATATATTTGACAGTCTTAATACTGAGTATTTATTAGACTTTATGACATTATGTTTTTTAACTTGCATGATAAGATTTGTCTAAGTACATATCATAACATAGCATATTAGAAACATAATGTAATAAATGGCTGGGAATAATATTATTCAGATATGGAATCCATTCCTTCTTTATGGAAGTTAGAAAAATAGTTCTCTTGAATGATAATTCGAGGTTTGAACAGTAAAGCGTTCATTCATAATAAAATTATGAATTAACTGTTCATTAGAGAATTATTAGAACTCAAGAATAAAGATGTAATAAGAGAGATGAACGGATATTAAACCTAGCTCTTACTATGAACTGTTTATGGAGGACTGACTTATATGTAATGATTATATCAATAGACTACTCGCTTATTTTCTTTGAGTAATTTCACTATAATCTCAAGAGTTCAGTTTCAGGTTTTTAGCAGAATAACACTGAAACTAATAAATTTGGCACATTAATCAAATAGTTTAATTAATTGTCAAATTTATTAAAGCTTAAGTTTTAGGTCCATAGGTCCTCAATACCACCTCTGTAACACTATATTAGATTTATGCATAGAATGAATTATACATATTTAAGTTGGAATTGTTGAATTTTGAATTAATTATTATACACTTGAATTAGTAATGTGACACAGAAAAATGTTCTCTGTGTCACATATTGTAATGTGATAAATGTTATCAAATTTAACTGAGCATTAGTTAATTAATTAATTAATTAATTTTAATCTATTCTTAAATAAATGTGATTTATTTTCGAATTTAGATTTAAATATAAATATATATATATATGGTTTTGAACCAAATCTTTTTATGTATAAGATTTTATAATATATTAATATATATAAATATTAAAATAAAACAAAAATAATAATAAAAAAAACGTGAACTTCATGCTAACTTGAAGTTCATGTTATATATATATATATATTAAAAAATAGAAAACGTGAATGTTTACATATATATATGTGTGCAAAAGTTAAAAGAATCAAACGTGATTCGGTTAATAATAAAATAAAAAAGGGAAAAGAAAAAGATAAGAATCATGTAAAATATATCATTTCCCCATATATTTGATATGGCAGTTATTTCAAATTTGAAATTAATTAAAAAATTACTAATGGCTCAGATATAAAAAAAGAAAGATAACAATTATCTCAAGAGATTTTTTATTCACGTAACTTTTGCAGAATACTCAGAGAGAAAAACTGAGAGTTCTTCTTTGAAAAAAAGGGTCTACTATTTCATGTATTGAGTACATAGCAGAATCAGAAAAGTGTGAGAAAAATTCATTCTTGCAGTTTGACGCCCACTCGTCTTTCCATTGGTGTGGAGGCTTGGATTGGAAGATCGTAATGTCAAAAAGGAAAGCTAGGAAACTCTAATAGTCTTCAAAAAGATTAGTGAAATTTCTAAAGCTTTCTATTATTAAAATTATATAGCTATTCCCAATAAACAAAGTTTTTTTTAGAAAATTTTTATTTGTCAACAATCAATTCCTTCTGCTACGTTTCATATTTTAATTCTAACAGAAGCGTGTTTAGATCGTGTAGTTTCTCTTACATTTGGCATCAGAGCTTGTTTAAAGCCTCTGCCTTGTGTCTTTGATTATCTAGAAAATACACAGTTTACGTAAAAATATTGATGATTTTGGGTTTTTTATTTTAGGACATTTTGTTGAAAACTGAGACTAGAAATCATTAGGATATCAAATTTCTAATTTTTCTATAATTTGAAATGTTAAAAATGGTGTCTGGATGGTGAAAAATAAACCGGGTCTACAACTGGGGGTCAAAATTGTATCAAAAACTGGGTCAAATTAACTCGACTGGAGGTTGAAGATGAAGTTTCCCGAGTGGGAAAATGACATGTCGTTTTGACCTAGGTACAATCTAGCAAAAAACGATGTCATTTTGGGCATTTTGTTCACAGCCCATAAGCAAAACGACATGTCGTTTTTGGTAGGCCCAGCTACGAAACGACATGTCTTTTGCAACCTCTAGAATTCGTTTCTCATGAACTAAAAGACACGTCATTTGGGCTTAATGCCCAAACAACTTGTCATTTTCCTTAGGCAAAATAAAAAATTCAAAAATTAAAAAAAATTCACAGGGTTTGGTTAATTTTTATTCCCGTGTGTATATTATTTTAAATTTATTTTGTTTTATTATTTTTTATGAATTTTCTTTTGAATATTTATTGAGAAATTCATATCTAGTATTCTATTAAATGTATTTATCATATAATTATTTCTGGTTTTCATGTGCCTGAATTATTTATTTGTCTTATTATTTGAGTGTGTAATACATTGTTTAATTATGCATGCAAACATTAAGTTAAGTAATTTTAGTGCATGGAATTAATTTGTGTATTCACATTGCTTATATTTTGTGCAATTTATATGAGTTTAGTCATGAATTAAATTAAATGTTGAGTGGTCCATATAGTTTTGAATAATTAAGGAGTAGCCACAGCACCTTTAATTAGACAAAATTATATATTAAGTACTTAGGATCACATTATGACATTAATTGTGATTAATCATATTGAATATAATAGATTTTATACCATAGGAATTTTTGTTATATTTGTATCATTAGTTAGGATAGAATATCAAATTATTTTTCTTAATTTACCCATAAGAATAAAGAAAAGGAGAATAATTTGATAGTTTTATCATAAGGTTGTAAATGGATCCAATTGAATTAGAACTTTAGCCCACAAGCAAGTTTTGTGTCACTAGATTCATGGTTTAAAACATGATTTACATTTGTAAAGCATGATATATGTTTGTTAGCCTCAATTTTGATTGAATGCATGTGTGTTTAATTTCATGTAGTTATGCAACCTATGAATTTTGCTTATATGAAATGTGATGTTCCCGAACTAGTGGGTGATCACTATAAAGACTAGAAGGAGATAATTCTCCTTCATTTGGGATGCATAGATATTGACTATGTCATTAGAAAAGATGAGCCAGTAATTACTTCAACTAGCACTCGAGATAAACTTGCTCTTTATGAACGTTGGGAGCGATCTAACTGCCTCAGTGTGGTGTTCATAAAGACTAAGTTTTCAGCTAGTACTTGTGGCTCAATTGGGGAGCATAGCAATGTCAGGGCATTGCCGAAGGCTATTAATGAGCGGTTTAAGTCTTCAGATAAGCCGCTTGCTAGCACCTTGATGATAAATTTTACATCCACAAGGCTCACTGGAGTGAGAGGTGTGTGTGAGCACATCATGAAGTTGAGAGATATTGCGGCTCAATTGAAGACACTTAAGGTTGAGATGTCTAAGGCCTTCCTTGTGCACTATATTTGGCCACTCTTCCATCAGCATATGGACCTTTCAAAATTTACGACAAAGCCCATAAGGAAAAATGGTCAATTAATGAACTAATGACCTATTGGAAAAGTGGTACATAGTGGAATTTTAAAAATTTTTATGCTAGAGTATTTTTCAAAACATAAGTTTGACACACTATATATATGAATTAACCATATCTTACTAACCTTGTTTACCAAAAAGCTCTCGCAATCGATGAAGAGAAAGGATATTACAGAAGGACCTCAACCAACTAGCCTTCTTTGCTATTCTCTATCCACAACTGGTGTGTGTGTGGGCACACTCGTACAGCTCTTCCACAGGTGGCTTTCCTTCTAACCAATTGAGAAATATCCAAAGCTATAGCTCGTGATTTGTGAACAATAGCTTTTCAGGGAGTTTTAGAGTCTCACTAGCAGAGTACTCACTTTGGATTTCTCAATTGATCTAAATATCGCAGAGAACTCATTCTCTATTTATAGAGGTCGAACCTGGGGTCGTTCATTATCAAATAAGGCCTTATAATTTGAGTGTGAATCAGTTTCAAATTTGAATCCACGTAATCAGACTGGGAGTTGGAGATTTGTGGTCAACCATAATACAAAGGCGCGGTCGACCGCACTGTCGTAGATACCCAATTTGAATTTGATTCGAATCCAAGGTTGATCCGATAGATGCTATCTCAACCTATTGGATAATTCCTATCTAATTAGTTCTAGGTATCTTTGATAAAGTCTCAATTTTAATTCAAATAATCCAATAAAAAAGTTATCTGATTATTATAATTATATCTTGATAAACCAATATAGATAAGATATTATTTACAATAATTCAACATATTTATTTTGAATTAATTCACCAAATTAATTCAATCGATAAACCAACATGTTTATCTTAAATTAATTGCAGAATTATTAAATCCAATTAACTTGAATTTTAGCTAATCTAATAATTTGACATAAGTCACCAATTTATTGGAAAAGCAAGCCGAATCATTACAGGATTTTTGTGAGCTAGCAAAGGGGACCATATGGACCTATATAGTTCAAACTCCCAATAATTATGAAACCCAATATCCCATATATATATTTCATAATTATCAGCTCTAATGCTACTCCACTAAATACTTAGAGTTGTGCTCTCGAACTATATAAAATTACGAAGTCTGAATATCTAAGTCTCCATGACATATTAGGATGTGTCGTATCCCCATAGGATTATCCATAATTGGCTTAAGGATAAATTTTGTCTTACCTTCTCGATTATTTTTCTCTTACATTCCATTATCTCATCACCATTGGAAACCTTACTATCCAAAGATAGTATACTATTCGGTTACACCTATATATCCAAATGGTTGAGCGCTCTAGTTTTTAAATTACAAGATAACGTATATAAGAGGATATCAATGACTCCTAAAAAGGAGCTATGGATTCCATATCTATGAATAATAAGACTATGTTATCAAGAGTCATGCCACCAACGTACCAGCATGCTCTAACATCCCTTCGCAGGATCATAGTTCGAGAAGAACTGTGAGTTTGTTGCATAGATAATGGAATCACTGAGAGGGTAAGCAGATAAGCAAGTTGCTCTTCAGAGGGAATATGCTAAACTTGAGGAGTACTATGGGCAACCTTTTCACGAATGAAGTGGTGGTCAATCTCAATGTATTTCATACGAGCATGAAGCATAGGATTACTAGTGAGATATGTAGTACTAATGTTGTCACATAAGATTAATGGTGGTGCTGGAAGTTGGAAACGAAGCTGATTGAGTAAGGACTCAATCCAAGTGACTTCAATTGCAGCCTTTGCAAGAGCACGATATTCAGATTCAATGCTAGATTGAAACCACTTTCTGCTTTAAAGAGGACCGCGAAATTAAGTTGAGGCTAAGAAAAATGCAAAACCACCCATTTTTGATTGATCGTTAGGGCAATCGGCCCAATTTGCATCTATAGAACAAATGAGGGTCAAATCCGAGCAAGTTTGAAAAGTTAGTCCATGTGTAGAGGTTGCTTTAAGATATCTAAGTAGGTATTTGATAACTTGCCAATGAGAAGAGGTGGGTGAATGCATAAATTGACAAGGCTTATTCACAGCAAAGCAAATATTAGGATGAGTTATAGTACAACACTAAAGAGCACCAACATTGCTTCTGCACTTAGTTGGATCAGTTAAGTTCTGGCCATCATGAAGAGATAGTAGAGGCCTTGACGACATGGGAGTAGAGTAAGTTTTGTAATCAGCCATAAAACTCAAAGAAGAAGGTCCCTAATATACTTTTGTGACTTAGATGAATACCAGTAGGAGTACGATGCACTTCAATACCAATAAAGTATGAGAGTGGCCTAAGATTCTTTAGAGCAAACTGAGTCTTAAGCTTGTGATTGAGTTGTTGAATAATGGAAAAGTTGTTCCTGGTAATTATGATATCATCAACATATATTAAAACTATGATGATAAGGTCATTAGTGGTGAGAATAAACATATTGTAAAAGCTAGGAGCTTAGCTTGGTATACCAGGCTCGAGGGGCCTCTTTACAATGCCTTATGTAAACTACAAACCAAGGAAGAATCAGTACAAAGCCAAGGGCGTTCCATGTAAACTTCTTCAATGAGATCGCCATAAAAATGCATTATGAACATCAAGTTGGCATAATGGCCAGCCAAGACCAACAGCAACAGAAATAACAAGGCGGATTGTCATTGCCTTGATCACAGGGCTGAAAGTTTCACTATAGTCAATGCCATGGACTTGATCATACCCTTTTGCCACTGAACGGGCTTTGTGCTTCTCCACTGAGCCATCAAGTTTAAGTTTCAGTTTAAACACCCACTTGCATCTAATGATCTTTAGAAATACAGGCCAAGCTACAATGGACCAAGAGTGTTGCTTAGATAATGCAACAAGTTCTATTTCCATTGTTGCGTTCCACTTAGGAACAAATAAGATTTGTTGAACAGTAAGTGGTTCAGTAGCAGAGGTAACACAGATAGCTGTAAGAGACGGCTTAGGCTTAAAGATTCCAATCTTGGACTGAGTTGTCATGACATGCTGATTAGAATCTTCTGGTAGACGATGAAGACTAGGAACCAAGGTAAGACCTGGTAGAGAAGCTACAAGACTCAAACTTGGTGCAATTCATTAAGGTGCTCATGAGTATAGAGGAAGAAGGATGAGAAGATGAAGAGAGTGAAGGGGATGAAGGGGATAGAGAATAGGAAGAAATTTGTGGGGACAATAAGGAGGAGGGTAAAGGTGAAGATTCAGTAGAAGAGGATGAGAAGTCTAAGAGTTGGGATAAAGAAAATGGTTAAAAGGAAGATGTTGAAGGGAAATTAGAGTGAGTTGAGAAGAAGGTTTTGAATGGAAAACATTCCTCATTGAAGTTGACATGATGAGATATATATATGACCTGTAAGAGGATTAAGACATAGATAGCCCTTGTGTTGGGTGCTATAACAAATAAAAACACACCCAGCTAAACGCAATTCTAATTTATGATGATTGTAAGGTCTAATGAAAGGATAACAAGCACGTCCAAAGGTTTTGAGAAATTTATAGTTTGGTATTTTATGATAAAGTGCTTAAAGGGTGATTCATCATGCAAAAATCGAGTGGGAAGACAGTTTATGAGATAACAATTGGTTTGGAAAGCTTAAGGCCAAAAATTTAAGGGAGTGTTTCTACTACATATCTTTACTTTCTTTCTACTCTTCCATTTTGCTCATAGGCATGAGGATAGGCTAATTGGTGGTGAATGCCAACAGAAGACAAAAAGTTTGAGAATAGTCTACATTCCCCACCCCAATCACTATGAACTGTTTTAATTTTTTTTTTTCAAATTGTGTTCCAACCATAGCTTTAAACTTAAGAAATGTGGAAAAAGTTTCCTCTTTCAAATTAAGAAAATATAACCATGTAAAGCATATGAAATCATCAACAAAAGAAAACAAAATATTTGGTTTTATTAAGAGAATCTATGGGTGAGGGAACCCATAAGTCTGAATGTTTAATTTCAAAGGGCTTTATAGCTTGTGACTGAGACAAAGAGAAATGTAATTTATGGCTTTAAGCTAATTGACATGAGGAACAAACATAATATCTAAACTAGAGACATTTAAATTTCCTATCCTAGACACTTGAGCAACTATACTTGAAGATGTTGGAAAACTAGTATGCAGCGGAATTTTAAAAATTTTGAATCAGAGTATTTTTTAAAACCCAAGTATGAAATATTTTATGTATAAATTAATTAGATTTTACTAATGTTTGTATACCAAAGAGTTCTTGCAATCTGTGAAAAAAAGAACGTTCTAGAAGAGCCTTAACTAACTGGTCTTCTTTGCTATTCTCTATCCACGATTCGGAGTATGTATAGGCACATGTCGTACGACTCTTCTTTGGTGACTTTCCTTCCAATCATTTAAGAAGACCTAGGGCAAAGGTTTGCAATTGTGAACAATAGCTCTCAAGGAATTTTAGAGTATCTAACACTAGAATACTTGCACTTAACTTCTCAACTGATCTAATTAACTAAGGAAACTCAATCCTTATTTATAGAGGTTAGACCTAAGTCAGTCACAATCAGATAAGGCCTCAAAAATTCAAATCTGGATCAACTTCTGATAAAATCACTTCAAAAATGCGTAATTAAATTATCATTAGATCAACAGGCCAAACTAACAAATTGGCCTGCAGAATTTACCACATCGATAGGCCGAACTAACAAATTGGCCTGTCGAACTTGCGATAATATAATCCTTAAGAATCTTTTATTTTTCACTCGAGATTCTTTGGATAGAACCTCAGTTTTAATTCAAATAACCTAATAAAGAAGTTATCTGATTAAAACAGTCATATTTGATAATCTCAAGAAAAATAAATATTCTCGATAATTCAATAAGTTTATCTTGAATTAATTTACAAAATTAATTGAACCGATAAATAGACATGAATTATCTGATCCTATCGAATTTTAACCAATCTAATAATTTAACATGAGTCACTAATTTATTGAAAAAGCATGCCATATCGTTATAGGATTTATTATGATCTAGCAAAGAGGACCTAATAGACCTATATAGTTTAAGCTTTGATAATTATAAAATAGAATAACATATTTATAATTATTAACTCTAACGCTACTCCACTAATAGCTTGGAGCTTCATTGTCGAACTATATAAAATTACAAAACTCCAAATTTGCTATGTGTCCATGACATATTATAATGTGACGTATCCATATAGGATATTCATAATTGGCTTAAACATAAATTCCATCTTACCTTCCCGATAATTTTTATCTTACATTCTATTATCTCACTATTGAAAAACTTACTATCCAAGGATAATATACCACTCGGTTACACATATGCATCCAAATGGTTAAAAGCTCTAGTTTTTTAATTACAGGATAACGTATACAAGAGAATATAATCGACTCCACCAATGGAGCTATGGATTCCATATCTATGAATAACAGGTCTACGTTATCAAGAGTCATGACTCCAACATACCAGTTTTTGTACCATTATAAAGTCAAGATATCACCCTTTGGTACATCAAAATACATATTATAATGTCTAAAGTCAATTGATTTGCATAGATAGAATTATTAATCCAAATCAATTCCATTTTATGTTTCAATCCAATACATTGTCACCTATGATAATGCACTAATGTTTCTACTCGCGGAGTCCAACTCGATGGCCAAGAGAAGCCATCTCTTCTTAGGGATGTAGACAACATAACTATTTTAGCATGAATAAAGTGCCTAACTTTATTACCTCGATTGCGGATGTTATGATTTAGACCATCACCTTTAGAATCATGTCTTCTGCAAAATCTATCCATCATATGCCTGATTCTTAAAGGTTTAGATTGATAGTCTCAGACATTTGTTTGCTTATCATACATTCAACAAATATGAAAGTAAAGAGGACAAAATTTGGTATGTGAACAATAAATAAATTCTTTATTGGTAAAATGTCTCTAAAAATATATTACAACATTTTATTCCTTAGGGCATACATGTCTAAGAATCTCCCACTTGTACTAAGTGAGTAAATATGACATATTACACATCCCCATAGCTTTCACATGTCTCTTGAAAACCCTCACAGTTAGTGTCTTTGTGAATGGATCAACCAAATTGTCCTCAGATGTGATTTTGCATACAACAACATGTTCGCTCTCAACGAAGTCCATTATCACATGATACTTTCGATGAATATGGTTTCTCTTCTTTTGAAATCTTGATTCCTTAGCTTAGCTATCACTGTAATGTTATCACAATAAAGCGATACCATGCTAAGAACTACCTCAAGATCCCTAAGGAACTTGAAGAGCCACACTGCTCCTTTTGAAACATCACCAACTGCGACATACTCGGCTTCTAGTGTTGAATTCGAAGTGGAATCTTGCTTGACACTTCTCCAAACAATGGCACTGTCACCTAGAATAAACACAAAACTAGAAGTTAACTCCTAGAATCCAGACAAGATTGGAAATCCAAATCAGTATATCCTAGAGGTGTTAAATGCTCACCCGAATACACAAGCATATACCCTTGAGTCCTTTTTAGGTACTTGAAAATATGCTTGACGGTAACCCAGTGGTTTGTTCTCGGATCCTACTGAAACGACTTACTATACTAACTGTAGAACAAATATCCAATCGTGTGCAAAGCATGGCATACATGAGACTACCTACTACTGAAGCATAAAGTACCTTCTTCATGTATTCTTTTCTTCATTAGACTTTACCGAGTCTTCTTAGAAAGAGTAATTCTAGACCTAGATGGTTGCCTACATCTCTTGGAATCCTACATTGTAAACCTTTTAAGAATTTATCTATGTAAGCTGCTCGAGACAAAACTATCATTTTGTTTTTTTGATCTTAAAAGATTTGGATACCGAGAACATAATTAGCTTCTGCCAAGTCTTTCATGTCAAACTACTAGGTCAACCACAATTTGAGCAATGACAACTCCCTAACGTCATTACCAATTAGCATAATATCATCTACATAGAGCAGTAGAAAACCACATTCCCATCCTTAATGTGTTTGTAAACACATAGTTGATCCACATTTTATTCGAATCCATAAGTCTTGATCACCTGACTAATCTCGTGTTCCAAGAATGGGAAGCCAGCTTAAGCCCATAAATTGACTTTTGCAGCTTACAAACCTTACCTTCCTGACCCTCAGCCTTGAACACGTCTGGCTATACCATATATATGGACTCATCAAGATAGCCATTCAAAAAGGCCATCTTGACATCCATCTACTAAATCTTGTAATCAAGAGCAGCAGCTATGTATAAGAGAATACGGATGGATTTAAGCATGGCTACAGGCGAAAAGGTTTCCTTATAATCGATTTCTTCCTTTTGTGTGTATCCCTTAGCTACCAGTCTAACCTTATAGGTTTTGACTTTTGCATCTGCTCATCTTTTTCTCTTGTAGATCTACTTACACCCTATGAGTTTTACCCTTTCAAGAAGATCTACAAGTTCCTAGACTCGATTAGTCTCCATTGACTTTATCTTAGTGTTTATAGCTTCTATTTAGAGTTTTGAATCCACATCCTTCATAGTCTTTTTGTAAGTGTAAGGATCCCTGTCATGTTCAACCGGTTCAGCCAAGAAGGCTTCATCATTGAGCATATACCTCTCGGATTGACACCCGATCTTCCCACTATGCCGAAGCCCCTTAGGTTGTTGTTCAGTTGGTTTTATTACATTGATTGGATTTGTTTCTACCAAAACCCCCGGAGTGATTGAATCACTAGCCAACTCCTCGAGTACTACTTTACTTCGAGGCTTAAAGCTGTTCATGTAACTTTCCACAAGGAAAGTTGCATTCATTGAAACCACGACTTTATTTTCCTTTGGGTTATAGAAATAAAACCCTTCAGTCCCTTTTGGATATCCTACAAACATACAAACTTCCAAACGTGCTTTCAACTTATTTGTTTCCTCAAACAAGACATAAGCTAGATATCCTCATATGCAAATATAGTATAAGGATGTCTTTTTCCCCATCCACAACTCATGAGGAGTTTTAAAAACCAATTTTGGTGGCACATTATTCAAAACATAACATGTGGTTGTAGTGCATATCCTCAAAAGAATAAAGGCAATGATGAATAACTTATCATGGACCTGACCATGTCCAACAAGGTCCTATTCCTTCTTTCAGCTATGCCATTCTACTACGTAGTGCCTAACGTAATCAAATGGGATAAGATCCCATTCTTTAATAAGTGTTCCAAAAACTCATTGGAGAGGTATTCACTACCTTGATCAAATCGAAGTGCCTTTATAGGTTAACCTAATGAATCTTTAAATAAACAAGCTATAGATACTAAATTCCTTTTAACTCTAAGAACATAAAAACAATCTCACAAAACTAAAATCCTATAATTATCACAATAAAGATAGATGTCTCCCATTGCTTTAGCCAACATCAAGACTCCCTTGCCCATTCGAAGCGTGAAGTCTTCATGTAGCAGACTTCTCATTTCTTTGAACCCTTGTAGAGAAACATAAACATAATTAGTGGCTCTAAAATCTATGACCCAAGTGTCACTTGATTCCTTAACCAAACAAGTTTGAATAACTAGAAGATCACACCTACCTCCTTAGGAAAGGAAGTCCTTGTAATCTTTCTTAATGTACACGACCTTCCTATAGTAAAAGCACTTGAGCTTCTTTGGGTCTTATTTTTCTTTTACTTATTCTTGCCATTTGCTAGAGTAGAAGATTTCTCATCCTTAGCCTTTTGCTTCCTTCCATTCCTTAGCTTAAGATTGGAACTGGATGCAGCCGCCAAGTTAGCCTTACCACCCGCATGAGTTTCCATGATCAAATTTTTGAACTTCTATAATTGCTTCATCAGCTATGTTAAGGTCATATCCTGTTTATTGCTCAAATTGTATGAAGCTCTAAATATGATGAACTCCTTTGATAGAGTCTCAAAAACCATATACATCTATGACTCAACATCGATATCAGCTCCATGGGCTTGAGCCTCAACGAAGTAACCTATGACTAACATCACATGCTCCTTCATAGGAGTCCTTGATCTTTGTTTGTCGTTCAAAGGTTTCCAAAGTGCCCCTTGCCATTTTGTTATGACTTGGCCTCCAAAAATATCTTCAAGATTATCCATGATCTACTACTCATAATGTTTATGTTGGGCCTGTAGCATGTTATTGATGCTAGCCATAACATAATAACAAGCCTGATCATTAGCATTTTTCCAACGTTCATATGCTTGGATTTGCTCATTACTTGATTCCTTGGTAGGTTCGGGAGGATACAGTGTCGTCAACATGAATTTTAGTTTTTCAAAGAAAAGGATGATATTCAGGTTCCTCTTCCAATCATTGTAATTCTCACCAATTAATTGGTTTTTATCAAGTATCGAAGATAAAGTGTTTTCAGACATTTTAATCTATAATAATGATCTTATACCAAATATGAGCAAACATTCCATAACAATTTAATAAGATAACACAATAACGTAAACAAACAATTGTGTTTATGTGTTGAAACCTTGAAAATATCACAACCTTGCGATGATAATTCCTAACTCAAAACTCAACAAGCAGCCTAGGGGAGACTTGCCAAATTCAATTAGGAACACGGATCCCCTTCGATTAATATATGCCATCCAAGACCCATCTGATTCAGCATACATTAATAATCATTTTCTTTGACTATTAATTTTATTAACAGAGCTCCTAAGGGAGGTTAATAATGAAATTAACTTGAGAGTACAACTATTGTTTCAACTATTTTATCCATGATCTAAAATCGCCACCTAGAGGTGTGCAATAATAGATCATGCTAAAATAAATTATCTTTTCAGAGATCCAACTAAGTACATGATGGCGGCCATAGGTCCTCTCTTCAAAAACCTTATCCCACTTAGTTTTTTGAAAAACCAAGGTTTTATTTTAAAACATGCATGAATAATTTTTAATGAGTGATACTCCCTATTTTATACGACGTGTTATCAACATACATGGCAAACATATTATAATGCAGACAAGCAAAGCAATCATATAAAGCTACAAGCAAATTAATAATAAAAAACTGTAATATTATGGCTCCATCCTAAAGAAAAGAAATTAAAGACTACAAGAGATCAATTGAAACAAATTATCGATTCTTCATCCTTGTATCTTCAAGTTGTATCTGTCTTCATGTTGTATCCATCTTCAAGTCTTCAATCCCGCATAGATCAAAAATATCACTTTTCTAGTCATCACAAAATTTCATGTTTCTTAGAATTGTCTCAAAAATAAAATCAAAACTGCATCAAAAAATACACTTTTTTTGAAAAAACCACAACACTTTGCCGACCTGCTGATTTGTGTGATCGGCGGCTTGTCGATTTTGACAATTTGGCCTATCGCCAAAGCTAGCTAAATCCTGCACTATCGATGACCTATCAAACTGAAAGTTTGACCTGCCAGTCTGCAACCATCGGCCTACCGAACTTGAGGGTTCGGCCTATCGATCGAGCAAAACTCATGTTTTTTTAGAAAATAGTTTTTATGTAGTTTTTCAATCTTATTTTCAACAATTCAAAAATATAAAACTTTAGAAACTTAGGAAAAAACAGTGGAACCGCTAACATCCATGTTCTAGATCCATCTTCACATGAATGGTTATTTAATTACAAAGCTTTTTTACAAATTTAAAATTAAATAATAATTCTTAGATGGTGATGATAAACCGCCATCTAATTACATAAAAAACTTAGATACACATTCTAACCTCTAAGGAACCATAACTGGCATAAATTAATTAATTAACAAACAATTAAATAATAATCTAATCAACCATAATTAATTAATAAGCATTCACTATATAATCTCATGACAACATATAAATATATAGAAACCCTAGACTACCAACTCTCTAAAAAAAATTAAATTCAAGCATAGGAGATATCAAGATCATATAATTTATATATATATATATATATATAGCATGGTCACAAACTCGTAAATTTACGTAAAAACCATGGCTCTAATACTAATTATTGAAAAACTAGTACGCAGCAAAATTTTAAAAATTTTAAATCAAAGTATTTTCCAAAACATAAGTTTGACATGCTATATATATAAATTAATCAGATCTTACTAACCTTTGTATGCCGAAGAGCTCCTGCAATCTATGAAAAAAAGAACGTTCCAAAAGAGCCTCAACCAACTAGTCTTCTTTGCTATTCTCTATCCACGATCAGAGTGTATGTGGTACATGTCGTATAGGTCTTCCCCAGTGACTCTCCTTCCAACCAATTAAAAAGACCTAGAGCAAAAATTTGTGATTGTGAACAATAGCTCTTAGGGAGTTTCAAAGTATCTAACACTAGAATGATCACTTTTAACTTCTCAACTGATCTAATTAACTGAGAAAACTCGCTTCTTATTTATAGAGGTCGGAGGGTTAGTCACTATCAGATAAGGTGTTAAAAATTCTAATTTGGATCAACTTTTGATAAAATTACATCAAAAATGTGTAATCAAATTACCGTTAGATCAGTAGGCCGAACGAACAGTTGGCTTGCCGAACTTACCCCATCGATAGGTTGAACTAACAGATTGGCCTGTCGAACTTACCCCATTGGTAGGCTGAACTAACAGATTGGCCTACTGAACTTGCGATAATATGATCCTTGAGAATTTTTTATTTTCCACCCAAGATTCTTTAGATAGAGCCTTAGTTTTAATTCAAATGACCCAACAGAGAAATTATTTGATTAAAACAGTCATATTTAGATAATCTCCAGAAAAATAAATATTCCCGCTACTCCAACAAGTTTATCTTGAATTAATTTATAAAATTAATATAACCGATAAATAGACATGAATTATCTTATCCTATTGAATTTCAGTCAATCTAATAATTTAACATAAGTCACTAATTTTTTAAAAAATCACGTCGTATCGTTATAAGATTTATTATGAGCTAGCAAAAAGGACCTGATAGACCTACATAGCTTAAGCTCCCATAATTATAAAATATAATAACATATTTTATAATTATTAACTCAAATGCTACTCTACTAACAGCTTAGAGCTTCACTCTTGAGTTATATAAAATTATGAAGCTCCAAATTAGCTAAGTGTCTAAGTGTCATGACATATCATAATGTGTTCTATCCTTATAGGATATTCATAATCAACTTAAGGATAAATTCTATCTTACCTTTCCGATTATTTTTATCTTACATTTTGTTATCTCATCATTGGAAAACTTACTATCTAAGGATAGTATACCATTCGGTTATACCTATGCATCTAAATAATTGAGTGCTCTAGTTTCTAATTACAGGATATAAGAGAATATCATTGACTCCCCCAATGAAGCTATGGATTCCATATCTATGAATAACAGGTCTACACTATCAAGAGTCATGCCTCTAATACACCGGTATGCATACCATCAAAAAGTTCAAATATCACCCTTTGGTACATCAAAAGACATAAGTCAAGATAATGGGCCCATTAGTCATTTTAGAATTAAGATACAACATATATGATTGTCTAAAGTGAATTGATTTGCATAGATAAAATTATTAATCCAAATCAATTCTACTTTATGTCCCAATCTAATACATTATCACCTATGACAATGCACCAATGTTTCTAGTCATGGAGTCCAATAGGAATGTAGACAACATAACAATCTTAGTATAAACAAAACACCCAACTTTATTCCCTCAATTGCAGATCTTACAATTTAGACCCTTACCTTTAGAATCATGTCTTCTGCATAATCTGTCTATCATATGCTTGATTCTTAAAAGCTTAGGATGACAGTCTTAGACTTTTGTTTGCTTATCATACATTCAACAAATATGAGTGTCAAGAGGACAACATTTGATATATGAACAATAAATAAATTCTTTATTGATAAAATGTCTTCAAAAACATATTACAACATTTTACTCCTTAGAGCATACATGTCTAATAGAAGAGGGATAGCCTAATATGCTATGCCATAGGTTGGACTCTTTATGTTGAGCTAAGTTGACTATTGAAAGGGAGAAAAAGACTCTTAAGGACAGAATTGGTTGATAAACTATTGTTGGCTAACAATTTGTAAAGATCGTGCTTAAGACCACCCTTGAGAAGAACTATTCCTATGGATTTGTCCTTCACCAAGAAAAAGGATGGATGAAATTGTACTAAGGTATTATTGTCAGCACAAAATTTATTTACACTAATAAGTTTCTTTACAATGGTAGGAGAATGAAGAACATTATGCAAAACAAAAGATGTAGCAAGTGTGTGAAACGAAACCTTGCCAGTGTTTGAGATTGATATTGTCTTACCATTCTCCATCGTGATTCGATCTCCACTTGGTAGGGAGAGGTTTGTTGTAGAGAGGATAGGTCAGAAGTAATGTGATGAGATGCTCTTGAATCCATGTACCAAGCACTTTCTTGAACAGAGTTTGGTGTTGCCATGGTGGACGAAGCAAGCATTGCTGCCATTAGATATTGGTTCTTTCCTATTGATGTGAATCCAGCCTATTGTGAATGATAGTTTAGGTTTGTCCTATGCTAGCAATCAATAGCACTATTCCTGAGTCTCCCACATATCTGGCATTAAGTTTTCTATACATTATGCTAAAATTGAGCTCTTGGTTGCCATTTGTTTTGGAAGTGAGGATTTGTAGGTTTGCTAACAATGCTTGGTTCAGTGAAGTTGGTAAAGGAGGGTCGATGTTGAGACGATTGAGGGTTTTGGAAAAATTTAAAGTTTGTGACTTGTTTTGGTGGATAAAATGATGGTTGAGAAGGTTGTGATAACTGTTTGGGTGATTTGAATTTTCTATTATTCTGTGTAGCTACGAAATTAGCTTGAAGTTCAAGTTTAGAGAGTTTATATTCAATTGGCCACTAGAGTTTTGTCTTTGCAAACGAGCGTCATAGCTTAACAATAGACTATTAATTCATACAACTATAGGTTGATTAGATCCTGCACTCCCAGCATCGACAAAAAGAGTTATATTCTAGCCCTAATCCTTAGAGTAAATAGATGATCTAGTCATTATAAGAACGTGGCTTACCAATCGAAGAAAGCTTATCCACTTGGGGTTTTATGCTTAAAAACATACTCATCAGTAGACATACCTTCTTTCTTTAATGTTTAAAGCTCAATTCATAGCTCCAGGATTCTAGATCTATTGTTGGCAGCATAAATCCTCTCCAATGCACAAGATATCATACATAGTGTTATAGCCAACGATTTAAGTAATTTGGCTCTTTGTAACTGAGGCATAGGATCAGCTCATGATTAACTGATTTAGCTTTGCCAAAGATGAAACTAAGGGTTCATAGTTTGTTGAAGTGGGTCAAGAAATTTTGGGAGAGCACAAAGAGTTCCATCAATAAATTCTTCAAGATCATTGGCGATGATGACATTGAGTAATTGATTCTTCCAAAGAAGGTAATTATAACTATCTTGCTTGATCATTAGGGGTTGTGTCAGATCGAGTAATTGTTGAGCAGTGGGAGCTTGAGCTCGAGGGTTTTGCAATTCCTGAGTTGTTTATGTTTGAGTTTGTGTGAGAGGGCCTATGGGATCAGTAGTGGAAGAAGAGGACTCATGTTGAGTACTAGGATTTATTTCTAGTGAGTGCTCTGATACCAAGATAGTGAGAATCAATAATTGGTGTGAAGAAAAAGAAGAGGAAGAAGAGGATGAATCTTCAGGGCACAGCATGAGAATAAGCTCAACTCACGGAAGAGACAAAGAGGATTACCATTGATATTATTTGAACAAGAGATATAAAGGGACATGTGTAGCTTTGTGATAAAGCACTGTACACAAAAAATTAACTGTATAAGAAGAACTTACTAAAAAGATAAAATCTGTTGTATAAGAAACTTAGTATAAACAAGAGACCGCCGCAAGACCCATGCTCCAACATCTTTGTTTAAGTTAGTGAAGATTCATTAACAATGATCAAGGGTCCTAAGTATTAATTCATGATTAAATAAATTGTAAGTTGATTGTCATTTATTTGACTATAGATCTAACGTCTACACTTCCTATTCCATGAAAACTGACATTTAGTGACTCATCCATGTCAAATCTATAAAATCATATTTTTACTTAGTATGTTTTACCACACTAGCTTAATCAAAGTCACCATAAATACTGAACAAAATATCTAGTGCTAACTAATTTCAAATAATATTATTCTCAATTCTTAAAATAATTAGTTTCTGCGCAATGAATTTTGGAATCTCGCTATGCACCATCACCCAACTCCCTGCGCACAAGCTCTCTCTTGTATTTAAACATTGCATGTAAATAAATGCTTGAAAAGCGGTCTCCAAGAGGAAGAACATCATCAACATATTTATCATACACACATGCCCGACCGCAAAGCAGTACTAGATACTAGAAGGAAGCAAGAATTTCGTCATACATGATTCCACAATACTTTGAGCTGTCTGCAACAGTAGGTACTACTTGCGTCGTTTATTAGTCCTTTTTGTTTTTTTCTACTAAATTTTTTAAAATCTATTTCCACATACAATGAGAGATACAAAAGGGACATAGATGATAATTCTGTAGTCCACACGGAGTGGAGTAAAAAAGCACAGGAACTTGTGATGGGTGATGGAGCGTATGGTTAGGTTTGTCATTTTAGTTTCCTATTTTTCTTAAGAATTGAGGATAATATTGATTAAAACAAACAATACACGACATTCACAAAGAGTATCTATGGTGTCTGTAACTAAGCAATATTAAGGACAAATGCACCAAGAGAGAAATGTGACATAGATAAATGCATCAAATATCAACTTTTCATTGAATGAGTTTACCATGTAAGCATGATGATGTAATACACCCAGTCTAATGAATAATTTCTCACAAACTGATATCCAAGTAACCATTCATACAGCACAAATACGTGTCATTCTAACATTTTAACATTTTAAAATTTTAGAAATTCAAAATTTATCTGAAGAGC
>CAMOHE010051910.1:27519-99709 GCA_946598075.1 Artocarpus hirsutus
AGGACCGAAAAGCAGTACTTAAGTCCTGGGCTGCCCACCTCTCAACAAGAGCTCTTTTGGGACGTGACAAGTGGTATCAGAGCGGGGTACTGCCTGCCTGATGTGTGGACTCTCCACGGTCTAGTGGGACCCTCAGGGGAGCGGATCCGTGACGGGGGCGTCACGCGATTGGGTGGAGGTCTTCACGGTACAGTGGGACCCTCAAGGGAGCCGATCCGTGACAGGGGCGTCACGTAATTGGGTGGAGGAGAATGTAACGTACAAAAAAAGTCCCACATCGACTAGGCAGAGGACCGAAAAGCAGTACTTAAGTCCTGGGCTGCCCACCTCTCAACAAGAGCTCTTTTGGGACGTGACAGTATGGTTAGGTTTGTCATTTTAGTTTCCTATTTTTCTTAAGAATTGAGGATAATATTGATTAAAACAAACAATACACGACATTCACAAAGAGTATATATGGTGTCTGTAACTAAGCAATATTAAGGACAAATGCACCAAGAGAGAAATGTGACATAGATAAATGCATCAAATATCAACTTTTCATTGAATGAGTTTACCATGTAAGCATGATGATGTAATACACCCAGTCTAATGAATAATTTCTCACAAACTGATATCCAAGTAACCATTCATACAGCACAAATACGTGTCATTCTAACATTTTAACATTTTAAAATTTTAGAAATTCAAAATTTATCTGAAGAGCATGGCAGCCTTCGCAAGCTGAAAATTTTACTCCATGGGCACCAAAGCATACATACAAAAGGTATCTGAGCTCATAGCCAAAATTCCTCGTGCAATTTGTGGAGGGAAAAAAACAAAAATGTCTTCCTGACCTAATCAATCTATAGGATTTCAGAGCCCAACAATCTGCAACGGAAAAACATAAACATGACCTCCAGACTGATAAGAAAAAACCAATCTTGAGAAAATAAGTATGTACAAGATTAACATCTCAATGTTCCCGTCCAAAAGCTCCTGCTATATTTTCATCTACCTACCCACTTATTTCGACTGCCCAAATAGTTAAGCGCAAACCTAGAAAATTGAGCTAGACTGAAAAACATTTGCCAGATAGCTTGACAATTCCCTCTCTTACTCCCCTTACAGTTGTAGCCAAGAAAGGTCCAGATGCCTCAGTTTTTGATTTGGTTACCTCCTGCAACGATGCTAATCAAGTAAAAAGCAAAGAAATATTCACTCATTGCTTAACAACCAATTGCCAATCCAGAAGCTACAAAAAGTTTACTGGAAAACAAAGTAACCTGTCGGAGCCATTTTAGTCAAGCTGTGCAGCCTCTCCTCTGCCACTCGAACAGCTCGAGTAGAACTCCTAACTCCTTGTGTGATATCCTGGCTGATAATCAACAATATGCATTGGTGGGAGACAAGTAAAAAAGATAAGGTCACTGAGCTCCATAGTAAGGTCACTTATCTCCATCCCAGATTATCTAACAGCTGCCATCGTGTCTGGAAGCCCTTCCCTCATGACATCCATGAGCTTCTCAAGTGATTCAGCTGCTCTCTTGAAAGCCTGTAGCATTTTACACTGGGAAGCTATTTAAAAAAAAAAAAAAAAAAAAACACACTACTTAAAGAGAGGAAGGCCAAATTCGTTCAATGTGTTTTCTTTTTTAGACAATTTTTTTGTAGGGTATGAAAAAAATCCCCAACCAATAAGACAATGTTTTTAACTGTTAGTTATTTGCCTAAATCTTACTTTTACGAGGCACTACGGGTAAAATACCCTACCATGGAACGTAAACCAGAAAACAATTGGAAAGAAATCTTTTTTTTTTTCCTTCCTAAGTTCAAGAAATCTAAGAAAGGTCGCTTGGCCATTGCCAAGCAACAATGTCAAATAGAGTACTGATTTCTAATTTTCTGTACCAAAGGAAAGACATGGACAAACAAATAAACAGTTTTGAAGGGGGGAAAAATATATGTACTAATTTGAAAAGTATAGTTAAAAAATTATTTAAAAAATCACTAATTTTCCAATTCAAGAGTTTAAGTGCCATAAAAATTAGCTTAAATTGAAGAATACGAACCAAAAGCGCCGGGATTGCAGAGCAGAAAAGCCAGGTAGCAGAAACAGCAACCTACAATTATCAACAACAACAACAGCATTAATTATCAATCACCATTCACCACCATAAACACACGCAATTTCGAGGCTTTGCTCCACACTTATCAGAAATTATCTGTCCTTTGCTCATATTCGAGACATTAAGAATGAAGAATTGGGGAAAAAAAAAAAAAAACCAAACGAGACGATGAAAATGGAGTAAGGAAGAGAGAGTAGATTGTTACCGCGCAAGCAACGACATTAAGGAAGAGAATGTGGCAGTGAGAGAGGTTCCAATGAGAGATCAGCTGAAGCGAAGACGAGGAAGGGAAAGAGGGAGTTCCCACCCCCGTCGTGAAATGTAACGGAGGAGCAGACGACGACAACGAAGAAGAAGAAGACTCCAATTTGACGGAGAGGGAGCTCAGACAGCGCCGTGCGGGCAGCCTGAGATCGTACGAAAGACGTCCTGGATTGAGGTTTCTGGAGAGGCGTAGTTGTGGAATGGTCTGATCGCAGCGTTCGAAACCTGCAACTTCAGAGGAGAGAACATTGGTACTCTCTCTCTCTGGTCTGTCTCCCTGTCGCTGTGAGTGGCGAGTAAGGGGGTTAAATTGAAAAAAGGGCCGAAAAAAATTTTCAATTAACAAAATGGCTTTTTTTTTTGTTTTAAATAAAATAAGATGGTTTTTTGAGTACTGAAGTTGTCTTAATTTTTTTTACAAAAAAAGTAAAAATGACTGTATCGAAAAGAAGAACCCAAATATGATGGGAAGAAAAAAATAGAATTATTTTGGTGCCCAAAAAGCTAATTTTGTGATACCTAAAAATTTAAAAAAAAAAAAAAAAAAAAAGAGGCCATTCATCAAAATTTTTTTGGCCAAAAAGTTGTTTTTAAAAATCTCCCGAGTAAGGGCAAAATTTGAAAAAAAGATTAAAAGAAAATTTGAAATCAGGTAAATGACCTCACAAGTAAGACAGCAAAGGTCTGTCTGTCTCTCTGTCCACGCAATCTCCGACTCTATGGGTAGTTTGGGTGTAAGCTCTGATTACTACAAGGTAGCTTCGTCAATGCATATTTTTTGGTTTTAGATTAATTTTGGGAAAAGTTTTGTTGTTGGGTGTGAGGAATTATCCTATTTATTATTATGACGTAATTTTTTACCATTCGATTTGACATTAAAAAATCAAAGATAATATATTGTTATGTTTTTTCATTTGAGAGTGATTGAAAATATAGCTATACTATTTGAGAGATTTATACTATAATAAATTTATATTATAACATGTGTGAGTTAATGTTCCTTAGATAATGTTGGTAGACATACATTTACTCATTTTCATAACTATTTTTGAAATTTGTAAATGTAAGAATTTGTTTGTTTTAATATAATTCGAAGATAATAATGTTGTGGTGATTAAATAATAAAAAAAAGTCAATATCAATGACAGTCCAAGACCAAAATTCTGTTATATCTTGCAATAATATCTGTCAAAATTTTGATATATGTTATAATAATGTCAAATTACCACCCAAAAAACTAAAATATAATGATGTTAAATTTATTAGCAAGTACATCGTATGTCAATTTTAACACAAAAAGTAAAACAATATCGGAGTAATTTTTCTACTCAAGGTGCCAAAACTTTACATCATACTAATTTGAATAATTTTTGTATTACCTACAGTATTATATTCCTAATCTAGCACAAAATGATCCTAATTCAACAAATTCGTAACAAATTCCACCTGAAATATTCCGCGAGTCTGTTTCCCTCCAAAACAATAAAACATTACCAAAATACTACAGCAGCTATAGAAATGCTTTTGTGCCATCCTGAATCAAAGAAACAATAGAAGAGTCACCACCATTCTGCCACTTCTACTTATATTTCCTATGTGGCTTTACAGCCCACAAATCGATCCTTTAATAACTCAATATTTCATTATGTTTCTAAATGTATAAACATATGTATATAAGTATGTATAGAGAAAGTACTAGCAAAAAGATAAAATTTATAGAGATTGAGTGAGGGAAAAAACTAGAGGATTTCCTTTCCATTTACATCTCGTATTTACAGAATAATTGCCCTCTGGCTTCCTCTACAAAATTCTTTCAACCAAACCCCACTAGTCTCCTTCTGACTGCATACCCCTTGAAACAAACTAATTTACAAGTCTTACCATAACTCTAGTAGCAGCATCTCAATTAATTTTTCACACGTATAATTCTAATAGCAGCATCTCAATTAACTTTTTTTTTCTTTTTTTTTTCCCTTTTTTTTGTACTTTCCATTTCTTTCCTCTTGTTTCCCACATCATTATACAATCCTAAGGCTCGCTTTGTTCAGTAGCTGATCAGTTTCAGATCGAATTGAAAACGATGGATCTGCCACTAACCAGTTCATGATGCATAACAAGGAGGTATACATTGTAAGCTGCTAACGATAATATACAAAAGCAGTTTTCTAATCTGTCTTCTCACCAATCCTGACAACTTTGAGAACTGACGTGTTGCAGAAGAAGCATCTATGGCAATTCAACAGATGTCTTGTTATACATCCATAACAAGACCTATGAAAACAAGGTGTGAATCTTGCATCGGCTTCAGAGGCATAACAAATACAGCAAATGCTATCATCTACAACATCTGTTTCTTCCTCGAAACTTGTCCTACCAAAATCTTCAGACACACTCCGGCTGACAAGGAGAGCCAAGAAATTCTCTAGCTGTCCAAGTTTTGCAAAATAAGAATCCTCTCTCAAAGACCCAGCCTGGCAATTTTATCCAAAAAAAAAAAGCTAAGTGAGACGAATATTCGAAGAAAATAAGACAGATGAATGGACAGGAACAAACCCAGTTGTAATCCAACAGCAGCTGGAATCCGCAGTGAACTCTGCCAGGGCAATCCAAGCTTGCAAAAATGCCCACAACATCATTGTGCTCTATAAACTCCATATCTTCACTAGCATCCAACAAATTCAACATGATCCCTACAAGAGGTGCCAGTATCATTCCCCTGTTTGCTTTCTCTAAAGATTGACCATGTCGTCTAAGCGACCTGCATAAATGTTGGAAGCCATAATATGAGTGAAGAAACTTATTCTAATGGGACAACAGCTACTTTTTTTTTTTTAATACTTTTTTGTTATTCTTAAGGAGTGTTTTCATTTTGACAACCAATGAGGGGGAACAAAAATGACGTCAGAAACTGAAGTTAATCACCAAAAGAGATGGGACCTCCAACTTCCCTTGAAATACAATAAGTTGTTTCCAAAAAAAAAAAAAAAAACAACGGAAGAAAATAAAATGAGAGAGAAAACAACTAGGAAAGAAATAGCAGAATAGTGTATTCGGTAGCATAGAATGGAACGTACAGCTCCAAAAACTCGGCATCTGCTGCGGAAGTTATGTGGTTCAGCATAAAGACAGTCAACTCTGTTAACCTGCGGAGGTTTGTATCAGTTCCTTTCAAAAATGCCTGAGGGATCTCACGGGTACAGAATTCCAAAACCCTTGTAAGGTTACATGAGAGGTCAAATATGAAACCGCATTTTTTCTGCTGAAATTCCAAAACCTGCAAAGATAATTTTCTAGCATTATACGAAAATATCTCATGGGAATAAAATGGGTAAAATGAGGGGGATCTGTCCTAGAAGAATGATGTACCGCTCAAAACCATTGTAGTTACATTACATCATCTGAGATAGGACTTGAACCATATCATATGCCACCTTTTGTATTAAAAAGGACCCAAAAAAAAAAAAGACACAGAACAAAACCAGAAAAGGAGGAAAGAAAAGACTAAAGGATCCTCTTGGATATTGCCTGGGATTGGAAGATTTGGATAATCCAGTATGTTAACACCCATGCCATCAATTTTTACACTTTCTTCATTAGTGGACCATTAACCTACTCTACAGTAGTAATTGAAGCCGATTTAACAACAACAGCCGTAGATTAGAACAACAACTTTCACTAGCACGTGATCCCTAATCCTCTTGATAAATCCTCTAAGCAGCTTTCTTTTCCCTGTTTCTTGTTCTTTTAATTATCTTCCTCTTCTGCTTCCCTCCTTATTCTATTTGGTTTTGCATGATTATGCAAGCCCCTCCCAACTGTCATCAGAGGTCATTTGTGTGTAACAGTACAAAAACTAAGCCTTTGTTTTTGGTGTGTGTATTGAGTAATTAGCAAGAGAAAGAAAAGCTGAGGATGCTAACATAACACAAACTTACCCGGTATTTTTCTTGCATTTCCCGAACAGAAACTGAAAATTCAGTCATTGTCCAACTGAGCGTGTTAAATAGGCGATTCAGAAAAGCCGAGAACAATCCTTCATCATTGATGCAAGCCTCCCTTAGCAATCTCTTTATGAATTATAAAGCCAAATAAGACAGGAGAATGACCATCAGAAACTACACCCTATCAAAACAATAGAAGGTTTGGAGTAACAATGATAACATCCACCTGGAAAACAACCGATGAAGGTGATGATTCTCCATGCTTTGAAGAGCCAAAGCCAGATCCCTTGCACAATCGCAGAAGAATGTTCGTCACCGGGATCCAGGATCTGTTATCAAACGCTGACAGCAGCGCTTTTGGCAATCTTAGGGTCGCTGCCTCATTACTCTCAAAAGCTGCAAGATATTCTTTATACTGTACCAGGACCGAGATGGATTGAAGCAGAAGATCCCTAAGTTCTGCACTTGATATCCTAGGGTCGTTGAAGTGTGTGACAACAAAAGTGACCTGGTAAAAAGACACCCAAGAAAATCTGTAACCTACATCTACTGAAGAATTCAAGAATGCAACAACTTAGTCAAATTTCTCTAGAAAAACTACAAGGTCCAACGTCTTCAAATACTTCAACGCAACATTCAGAAAAGAAAAGTATCCCGTAGAAATCTCTATAGTACTCTAATGTATAACCAAAAAGTTGAGTTTGCACCTGTTGGTTAAAATCTGACCAAGCTACATTTGCATTAGGATTTTATAGGCCATGATTTTTTTTTTTTTTTTTTTCTTGGAGAGAAGCCATAAAATTTAATTGATAAAAAAATGAGAGGAAAAACACTCTGCCGTCATCCAAAGTCCAAATCATTCACTCTAACAAAAAATAAAATAGAGTGAACATGGATATACAATGAGAACTTTCTTCTCACTTTCTAATGGGCATGAAATTAAGGAAAAACCATGTCCAGCATAACCATTTCAGGAAATGCTCTCAATGATGTTCATTGTTAAAACAAAAAATTTCTCGCTTGACTAGACATTAAATCCTCACTCCCTTAAGGGTGTAATCCCTAAATTATATCAAATCAAAGAGTAAAATTCACCAGGACATTTCAACATAACCATTATTCTACAAAACTAATAGTTATTCACCAGATATCGGAACCTTTAAATCCCACTAGACAATAACCCAATCTGCCAAACCTTCTCAGAGCATAATAGATTATAACCTTCCGTCATATTACTTCATTGTTCACAGTTCACACCAAAGTATGTGCAGAATAAGGCAAATTTACAGATAGCTATAAAACAAGATTTACAGATAAGACTTACAAAGGCAGTGAGCCCTTCCTTAATAAAAATTGAAGAAGGGACAAACGGAGGGTCACCCTTACGCAACACATGGAAGCAGTCAACCTGAAAGAAAATTGAACACCAATTGTTAATATACCAATGGTAAAAAATCAATAAAAGAAATTACACCCGCACTAATGTTTGGTGTCCATAATGCCAGAGTTAGAAACTACAACAGCAATATATTTTCGTTGGTTAAAAATTATTGACTAGCAATCATTCATCATACATGGTTGTACGTAAATATGTAATTGTTCAGAAACTATTACATGGTATAAACCAATCTTTAGGAAAAAAACAATAATCACATAGACTGGAGAAAAATCAAGGACATCAAATTATTAGAGTAGATCAACAATTAGTGTAAGGATGCATTTTCATTATTACACCTTACAAGGGAGAAAATAATCATCCTTGTTACAACTTACAAGGGAGAAAAAAGTTGTCTTCAAAATAATTGAGTATCTTGTCTTTAGAATTGCCTCCTATAAAAATATGTCATGCTCAATTTGCCAAAGAATTGGAATTACCAGAGCTTCCAGATAGTATTCAGGTATGTATACAAATACCGAATCCACTTTACTGAGAACCAGAAATAATTGTACAGTCCACATGCATGTTGCGTACATTCCTCTTTGCTTCCACCGAGAAAATAGAGAAATGCGATACCTGCATGGTATGATAACAAATTGTAAACATTGCAATAACATATTTTGTAATTCAGAATCACAAGCTAAAACAGTCTTTTTCAAGAGAGCAACTCTTCAAAATCAATCAAAGGCCAGGAATCTTGAGTAAACCACAAAATATATAAACACCAAATGTTTCTGGAGGAAAGAACTAATACAAATGAGCTAAATTGAGTATGCAATAAACACAATGTACCAGAAACATGCAGTCAGAAACAGAATTATCAGCACAAAAATAAATAAATAATAAACACTGTTAAAAGATGCAAAGAAAGGCCTAACTTTATAAAAGCCAGCAAATCCATCTCCAGGAACAATGGCACACTACAACTAGCTTTTATCCCAAAATATCATATGGATACAACAGAAATGTTACCCCAAAAGAAAAAAGAAACCTCATCTATATTCATACCTATAAAGAAGGATTAATAGTTTAAAAACCACATTCAAGCCAGTAGTTATGGCATGCAACAATAAATAATATTAAAAAAAAGGGCCTACCAAACATAAATGTATCAAAGGGTTGGAAGGAATAAACTAAAATTAGAAACCATAGTGAAAACAACAGAATTAATTACTAAACTATACATGGGATTATCCAAGATTTAATGTTTTTAGTCCAAAAAATAACATAACATTTATGTTCTCATCCTCACTAAAACCCTCAAGTTGATAAAAAGAGGGTCAAAGACTAACCGGAATATTTCAACAATTGCAATCTGAGAATGGAATCATCGGTTAGTTAACAAAATTAAAAATGAATAAATGAATGGTACAAAAAACAATACATTTCGAAAAATAACAATGTCTGGCAAAATATAATACAAAATCATCAGCTTTTGTGACGGTAATCTTACCATGCACAATATCTGACGCAATCAACAACTTCTTCCCGATAGTTATTACGAGCTTCTTTCAAACGTTTTAATTGCTCACTGCAGGCTCGTTCTCTTATTTGTCTATCAGCTTCTTCTAATAGGGACATTGATTGCGACTGGTGAGACATGTAATATGATGCCTACAATAACATTATTTGGAGATTCAGTTACTTAAGAATCTTCACATGAATGCAAAATGCACACATACGAGGTACAATTCCTGCAGAAAAAAATGGCAAGAAATGTCCTGATAATCAAATGTTTAGAGGACTGGACAAGAAAATATTAGCCTGCATAATATTGTCCTGAAAATTAACTCAATTTTGCAAATAATAACTCCTGGAGAGTTTTTTTTTTTTTTTTTTTTTTTTTTTTTTGATATCTCCGAATATCCAGGCCTATTTGAGCACCTGACTAAACCCTGAGGCTGTGTGTAGACCCTCCCACATTGGGACAAACTAAGGGTGTGGCCCCATGGGGAATCAAACCTAAGACCTCCCTGTTATTGGGTGGGTCCTGAGCCAATTAAGCTACCCCTTGGGGTTGGGAGACATTTATTAGCCTGCATAACTGATCAAAGAAGACCTGTGCCCTTTATTATTCTAAATTTGTAACTCGTGTTCATCCTAAAACCACAAGATATTACAAGAAGTATATTGGTTATGGAAGTCTTCGCTCCAAGAATAAAACCAAGCTTCAAGAGGAATAGAAATAAAAAATTCTTAAAATTGGCCAAAAATCCAGCTGGAAATTAAAAATATGGATATCACAAGAAGTCATAGCAGGTACGCAAATTTTAACAAATCAGTTGTTTTCTTAACTTTCATTTATTGTCATGTTAAGTGGAAACCATTTTTTCTCGGGATTGCCGTTTGGAAATTACAAAATTTGAAACTTGTTCAATAACTTATAGCCACAAATGAATCCAATTTCCTTCTACTTTATTTCAATCAAAATAGTACCACTCAAATAATTGAGAACTTCATCATAACTCGTCCATCCAACTTCAGCCTCAGCTACAAAAATTATAGTCCAATGAAATATTTTTGTAGGTATAGGACATTGAAAAAAAAAAAGTCATCGATAGATGCACTCAATACACATCAGAATTAAGCCAATTAAATGGGAAATGCTCACATGGATTCATAGAAACATCAAAGTAAATCACCAACAACATTCTGTATCTCATAAAGAGAAAAGCATTGCTTCATAAAAACTCCTCACCTGCTTAAAGTTTGGCGCAGGACCTATGTGATAGAGCAAGAGCAGAACATCAAGGAGTTCTTCCTCTCTTAAAGTAGCTGATGAGATGTTACTCTCCCTGGGTACAAGCCTCATATGCTGCACTGGCCGATAATCAAACTCAGATTCAGATTGATCACTGGAACTTGGTTTATCTGCTATCTCATCATTCAAACTACCAGCACTGCATTCAGTAGCAACATGAGCAGACCTCTCTGAAATAGAGCTGCAGTGCGAACGAGAACCCTTGATTGTGTATCTAATGGGATCCTTCATGCTTCTTGCAAAATCAGCATCATAACTTGAGCAACAGCATGGTTTTCTGGTGCTTAAATGAGTTACTCTTGTTTCTTCATCATCCATACAGCCTTCCTCCCACCTAAATATTTCATCATGATCACTCACAGGATGCAATTTTGACAAATGATTAAAGGATCCACCGAGCCTAGAAATGTCAGTACGATGGGGATAGTTTTTCAGGAACAAGCCAATTGGAAAACTCTGTTCACCGCCCCTATGAAGAAAACCAACATCACGACCATTTTCACATCTCTTTAGCCAGTCACAGATGTCCCCCAAGCCAAATCCTTCTGATAAAAAATGAAGTAGAACTGTGAACAATGAAACGAGAACAGAGTTTCTAGAAACTCCAGGAGGCGGGACATTGCGATCTGCTCCTCTGTTTTTCAATAAGAGGTTTTGTAAAAATCTCCTAAACACTGAACCTGGCAACTGAGGAGGTGTTACAGGTGGTATGAACTGTATCACCAAGCGACAAAGGTCCCTATGCTTCTCCTCAATCTGCAAACAGAAAAGGTTTTATCAATCCCTGTCTATGAACACCGTAAACTGGATCAGGCACCTACACAAGAAGCATCATATTATGTTTCCTCTAGAGAAAAATATTAGAAATCCAAAATTCCTATCCAAAAATATAAGTCAGATTTAAATATCAGATTAAATGATGTAAGACCAAAATAAACTTTAATACTAAGCAATTTGTCCCCAGATCAGTTCCACAACTTATGGCAAGATTGTTAAATTCATAGAGTAGCCCAAAAGCTCAGATTAAATGCTTCTACCAAAAACTAGATAACTTCAAATTGTTCTTTGTTTGTGCCAAAACTTCCTATATTTTGGCAGTCAATTTGATTGCGAAAATAGTTTGGTTTGTGGGGAACAATTACATCTATGGTATATTTTAATGTGAAATGATAAAACCATTTTCGTAGAACACCCAAGGCAACACCTCTTTCTGAAAAATATATATATATAACCAAACAAACAAACAAGCAAACTCCTTTAATAGGCAGTCTTACTTGAGATGTTAAGCTTGCATTTTTATTTGAATAATTAAGAGAGCAACTTCCTCAGGTCCAACACATTAATCAAAGACAAAATTTACAATTTGGCATTACAGAGCTTGGACCTAAATTATTAGAAGAGATCAGCCATCTTGAAATAAGTGTATTGATACAGCCAATATACAAAAGTAGCATGTTAAGGAACCTCTCCACTCTGCTTTTCTTCGGAGAAAGACGTCATCATAGCCAAAAACAATTGTTTCTTCATCAATTGTTTCCTTATTAAGGATCATTTGAACACCAGTTTACAGAAGTAAGCTAACGTATACAAATGCATATTCAGAAGCAACTATCATGTACTCCCAAGGGATTCTCAGGTACATCAAATTACATAGATGCATTTGCAGGACAAAAATAAAGCTTTATGGCTGTATATATACCTTATTGACAGCTTCAGATAATGCAGTAGTTGTCAACAACATGCTATTTTCATAGGACATGTCCTCACATGAACCAGGCCACCAAACAGATGGCATCATGGACTCGAGGTCTTGCTTGTTTGGACCCTTCTGGGAAAGGAAACCTTCAAACAGGAACTCAAAATCTGTTGATTTCCACCAGAGCACCATTAGTTCTTCTCGCCTCAATACATGACACGCCAATGCAAGATAAGGGTACGACCCTGAACATGGGCACTCTGTTAGGATCAATTTAGCTGTTTTACATCCACAGGAAAGGGCATTTATTATGCGTTCAAACAATAAGTTTGACCCTTGAAATTGTAGAAATACATCGAGAATTCTATCCAAACTTAAATAATCATGTGGTGCTTGCAATCCAAAGATGTCCGTCATGAATGACAAAAAGGGACCCCATGATATGTATTCGATGCTCTGGGCATTTTCCTCAAGTACATAGAAAAATTCCTCACATATCCCACAAGCAACAGGATGAAAAAGATCTTCAAACGAAACAAACCTCTTCAGCCTCCTTAGTTTCTGAAAAGAAGAATATTCCGTCCTGTCCATGCAGCGCACATCCAACAACCTTGTCAAGCAACCAAGCAAATAAACAGCAAAAGCATTTATAGTTGGAGGTGCTTGCAAAGGGAGATAGCCTTCAACTGGATACTTAAATGGGCGGGACCCAAAATTTAACTCACATCTTTCACCTTGAGAAAGAGAAATTGCAGGAAAGTATCCAAATCCTGGACCCATCTTATGGATCCCACAAAAAGCCACGCCGAGGGATACGCCATTCCTGTAGAATGATATTTCATTGTGGTCCAAATCTATGCAGCATCCAATAACATCACCAACAACCCATGACTGCCCGTATGGCTCAGCCTCTTTGTTCCATTTCCTCACTCTCCTACCATCAAATGCATATGAATCATCAGCATCACCTACACCCTTATGGTCAGTGAAAGGGCAAGAAAGAGTTGCCCATCCTAGCTGTTGGATACCCGAAGTTTCTAAAATGACTTCATACATCCATTTTCCTTTCCACACAGAAGCATTAGCCCTAGCACTGCTGAACATAGCTAAACTCTCTACAAGCAGAGGAGGTCTAATGATTCTGATATCACCGCAAATACTAGATTCATCAAGACCAATAATGTGGGGTCCACAACTGTTACCGACTGCACAAATCCCATGTCTGTTTCTGAGCAAGACACCGGGATCCAAACGAAATTCCGAGCGCCCATTCTTTATAATAGCACGGATTAGACCGCTGTCAATCTGACCTGATATGGAACCAACTGATTTGTTGGGGAGACAAAATATGTATTCAATAGATCGTTCTACAGATTGATGGCCAAAATCTTCACAATAAGACACAAGCCGGGATTTCAATGAATTCTCTTTACTATCTTCAACATTCAATATCACAGCCAACCCAGAAGAAAGCCCACCAATTGGCAGGCTGTCCTCTGCCATTCCTGACAAGGAAAAGCGCTAATATCCCCAACAGTCAACCTTAGCACCCAAACCAAGATTCTTAAATTCAAATATGCCTCCGGAGATTGTCAATTCTGCTTCCAGCAATATTGGTTCTTCTCAAATAAAACACTCAAATCCTGAGAGACAACCATAACCTTAACCTGAAATTTCCAAGTAACTAAGTTTCAGAAACTAACTTTTGGAAACCTCTATAATTTCACGGAAGCAGAGAATAATGAAAAACATAAGAGAACGTTAAAACTAAGCAATTACCTAATTTTTTGGCTCAAAATGAGCATACCAAACAAATTAGCCATGTTTACATGCTTACTAAGCTATTTAGAAAGATACATAAAAATATACATACATATAGCATCCTACAATCACAGAACAAAATAAGTTTAAAAACATGAATTTTCAAAGGGTACAAATAAAAGATGAATAAACCGCCTTCCAAATTCAAAAGGGGGAAAACAGAGTAAAAAAAACCTCAAGGAAACAAATCTTCACTGCTCCAAATTTTACTGCAATTAACAACGGAACTCAACAGAAAGTCGCACCAATTGAACAAAAAAAAACCATTGAAGAACTCGCGGGTTTCGACGGCGCCTCTTGTTTGGACGAACAAGTAATGGCGGCTAGGGTTTTGCAGAAGCCATTAATTCGCATCACACCCCCGTTTCCAACTCGAAGAGGGAGAATTTTGTTTTAAGAGGGAGAGAGAAGAGAGAGGGGCAGGGGCAATAGCGGGATTTCGTAGTTCTCCCCGAGATACAGGAGACGCATGAGAACGAGGAGAGAGCGAGAGCGCAGCTGCTTCAACCCTACGCACGCTGACCGCGAGCCCAAAAAGAGGATTTTCGTGGAGACACGTGTCCGCATCTAGTACCAGATGCTGACGTGGCCTCCCTAAGCTCAAGTGTGCCGGTAGGGTACGGATTTTTGGGCTCATTTTCCTCTTTGGCCCCAAAGAATTAGGGTTGTCTTACTATGATCTTGGCACTCCCAAATGGTACAAATTTAGCCAACAAAGTTTAGTCCATCCTTACAAATCTTAAAATATTGGCCTTGTTTGTTTTTGTTCTTAAAATTTTTAAAAATATTTTTACATAGTTTGAGATAAAAATTTTAAAAACATTATCAGCACAATTTTTAAAAAATTCTTATTTTTTAAAACAAAAATATGTTCATCTATTTTGAAAACAATACCAAACAGTCCCATTATGATAATTTATATGTAGAATGCAATATGTATTTGGGGTAAAGACAAAGACGGGGCACGAAGTTGGCCTTCTTCTTGCTCCAACCATAATTTGTCTTTCTTGGTCCAACATTGTAGGGAAAAATGTCATCCCTAGCTGTGACGGCACTCCAAGCATTTGTCCTTTTTCTTTTATATTTTCTCTTTGACAATTGATTATGTTTTGAGTGGATGCTGGTCCCTCTTTGTGAAGGAGACTGTAGTTCGGTCAAAAGAGCCCAATAACTTAGCTTTAGTTGTTCTAATAGATTTGTTACTTTTTGAATTATTTTGATTTTCAATTATTGATGGACAAACTCCAGAGGTGAATAGCAGCTCAACATTTTAGGCTTTAGAGTTAGTTTTTTTTGGGTATATTTGATTTACAATATCATGTAAATTTCTCTATATATTACACGGTAAGTGAAGGGGCAAAACAAAGTAGGACCTCTAGGGGTGTTCCTTCCTTTTCAAATTCTCTGACAAAGAAATCCCTTTTTTCTTGCATTAACGCTTATATACGTGAAATAGTTTTTTTTTTAATTTGAAAAACTAAGGATCCTAATTTTTTTTTTTTTCAATAGAGACATAAATAAATGTGTTACACAATTGAGGGATGGCACAATTATTATTTTTCTTAAAAAATGAGGTCACAACTAAAATTTTACATTAAAATTAAAATTTGAAAATATGAGTAAGGCCATGGACCCCACTCACATATATGATTCACCACTCCCGAATGCAATGAAATGGCAATAGCGATTTTTATCCGTGAATTTTGTTTCATAGTTTGATCATTGGAAGCCTTGAAAATGAGAGATGCTTTTAATTGGCAACTTCATTAACAAGAGCTACTATTGCCGTAGACAATGCTAATTAAAATTCCATCACCATTTCCATTAATATCATTCAAGTCCAAACCATTTACTTTAGTAGAAGAAAATGCACTTAGAGCATGTTTGGCATACCATATTGTATTGTATTATATTGCATTGTATTGTACCGTATTATATACAGAAAATACAACAGAATCTAATACAATACAATACGATGTGTCAAACAAGCCTTTAAAAAATTTCTATGGTCATGATTCGAATCCACGAATATAAAATAAAAGACGTCACCTTCTCATTGTCGTAAATGAATTTTGTGATCAGCCTTGAGGACTACTAAAAAAAATTAGCTATAGAAATTTTTACAAGCTTGCGAAATTGCGAATGAGCTATTCAATTTGTATAATTTACAGAAACTTTTACGTACCCAAAAAGATAATGTAGATGGCCACGTGACATAATATTTACATTTTTAAAAGGAAAAGGCATTGTAACGTCACTTACATGCACGCAATATATATTTGAAGCTATCACACAATAAGATAATGTTTTTAACTTTTGAAATTATTTATAATCCAAAAATTATAGATTTAACGTTAAGAAAAAAACGTGGAAAACGCCAAATTGGATTATGCTTGGCCCCTTCCGAAATGATGATTGAAATTCTAGCGAGTTGATAATGTGGTTACGTACACGTCTCATTATAAGCTCGTCGCAATATAAAATGTTAATTTGCAAAACTAAAAATGAGATAAAATGTTGATACACAGCAAAGACCAAACCCTGCAAAACTAATAGTGTTAATTTAACGCGACATCAAACTCGCACCCTTCTAAAACTAAACCCCGGCTCGCTCGTGTTATCTTATTACATGTAATTTGACCTCGAAGTGATTGGTCAACAAAACCAAATCAAATATAGTATATGTAAAACCCATGGTTTTAATTGAAAAACGAATTTAATATTTTGGGTCAACTTGAAATTTTCAATAACTTTGAGGTAAAAAAGTTTAAGATTTTTTTTTTCAATTCAAAAACAAAGAAAAAAAAATGAGAACTTAGAACAAATCAGGACCTTCCCCTCCCCCCCAAAAAAAACCACCCTGATTACTTGCCTTTCTCTTCTTTTCTTTCTTTTCTTTTCTCTTCCCACATGAAATAGAGAGAGCCCCCCTCTGGCTGTAGCTACCTCCCCTGTCTAGCCCCTCTCCAGTTGCCGTTGCCATGCACGCACCTGCTAGGATTGTCCACCGCCGCCCGAAGTCCCCGCCCCGCCACTCGCCACAGGCAGCCTAGAACAAGCCTAAGGCCGCCACTCCTTCTAGAACTTTGGCACCAAATTCTGGCATCATCTGGCCTTATTTCTCCTGCCCGTTTGTACCATAGTGTTCCTCTCATGAGGAGAACAAAACTTGTCTGTTTTCTGTCCTGATTGTCGCTGGAAAAATAGGGGCCTCTACCGCCTCCCTCATCGATTTTGTGCCATATTCCCACGAACCGAGCCTGTTTTGAAAAATCAACTTTGGAATAGTGATCCTCACGTTGAGAGGTTCGTTTGGTACTAATTTTTGCTGCCGCCTCACTTGTCAATGTTGGTCAACGCTGATCAATAGTAGTCAACAGTAGTCAATGGTTGACCCCAAACACCAAACTAGAGAAGATGTCATTCTGACTTGGTTTTGACGTTTCGGACTCATTCATGGCGTCGAATTTGTGAGATGGAATCCCGAAGACAAAGTTGACGATTGAAAGTTTAAATGGATGACGTTGCTCCAAACCTTTTTGCCGTCAATTGTCGTTAGCTAAGTTGATAAAGACTCTATAACTCATCTCTCATGGCATTTTTATTTAATTAGTCAATAAATTTGGAATTCATTCAAATATATGGATTTTAATATATTGTTTTCTAAACAATATATTATTATTATTGCTGTTGTTGTTGTTATTATTAATTGATTGTGGTTGTTGTTCTGACTAATATTATTGTTGTTGTTTTTAATATTATTGTTGAGGTTGTTGTTATTGTGGTGCGGTGGCTGAGGTTGTTAATCTTGTTATATTGTTGCCATCATTAATGTTGTTGTTGTTGCTACTGTTGCTGCTGTTGTTGTTACTAATTATTCTCTAAAAAAGACTTATTATTGAGTTTTCTATGCGAACATTTGATCTTGAGTTGGTTTTATGCACATATTGGATACTTAGATGTTTATTTTTTTAATTTAGAATTATGAACAATTGTGTGATATATGAGCTTGCCCTCGAAAGTGGAGTTTTTATTATATGATTAACATGAGTAGAATAGTGAATGATTTTCAGTGTATTCTTGTTATCTGATATAAAATAAATGCTTCGGGTGGTGCACCTTGAAGTTATGGCACGCCACAATAAATTTGTAAATCATTTTCTTGTAGGTTTAAAATTTTGGTTTAAAAAAAAGTAGATATGCTATCAAAATTTCATCAAAAATTGACTAACATGGGTAGAATAATTTAGGATGGGTTTCTAGTAGTTTAATGGGTTATAGCCAGAACCTATGAATGATGAAACCCTATGCGATGCTGTCGGACAAATCTTAAGGCGATTCAATGAGTATTTCACAGTTGTATCCCACTAGGTGCTCATTTGTTGGGCACAATAGACATGCATAACCTGGTACCATTGATGCTACATTGCTTGTCTCACGAGACGTTCCTTCGAGGCACAATGGACACAAAGTGCTCATTTGGGGCACGACAGAACATATTACAATCTTTTTTTCTTTCCTTCCTTCACTAACAACCTGGGACGTGTGTGAGAGAACTTTAGTGATTATTATAAATTATGAGTTATTAATTGGTTGAGTGAATTGTGTACTTGGTGAATTTTTATATTGATATGAGAAATTGTTTATTAATTTTATAAGGATTTTATACATATAATAATAGTAAAAAAAACCGAGAGGTGAGTCATGGAATTCCTACTGGGCACTGTGTGCTCATTCCCCTTGCTCTCCCTTTTTAGGTTGGTCGGTCGATTCTCATGCCGTGGATTGTCGACGATGTTCCTTGCTATCTCGTTAGAGTTTCCTCCTCAAAATCTTCATAGGTGCATGGATGATACATGAAATTGAACACTCCAAGTAGAGGATTGAACCTTATAAATTCTATGTGTTTGTTATTTGAAAATTATTTTTTTTTTAAGATAGCTATGCATATGCATTTACTTATTTGATAAACATTCATTTAAAATTTGTATATTTTCATTTTAAGTTTTCCATTTGGATTTTTTTTTTTTTTTTTGTTTTACACTTAAGACTCTAGAGCATATTGAAATATTTTTATAAATTTATGGGCCCCACTATAGTTTTCAAGTATTTTTCGACTTTCTAGATCTTTAAAAATAATTCTTTCAATTAAGCCAGTAGCCCCGGTTTTGGGTCGTGACAATTAGGTATCAAAGCGATGGTCTTAAGGTTCTCAAAATTTACCCTGTTGGGTTTTGGTTGGTTGAGTCAACTACTGGGAGACTATTTCAATAAGAATGTGAATTCCATGCACCAATCTGTCCAACTAATGAATTGAAGTATGACGTCTCGACTCTCAAATTTCTATTGAAGTTTTTCTCCTGTTTTCACTATTAGGATTCAAATTTTGTTTCATTTTGTACCTTTTGTTTTAAGATAATATTATATTCGTCAGCCTTGAGTCACCTCATTAATTATGTGTGAAGTGTCCCTTAATTTAAAAAGGTTTCTTTTAACATTTCTTCCAAGTATATATTTGAATGAGATTTACCACAAATTTTATTTCTTACTTATCGTGTTTTCCTTATGCATTGTTGTATCAATTGTTTCATTGATAAACGACAAGCTAGTTTGCAATTTTATTCGCCTCTATTCTTTTGATTTACTTGGGTTTTAAATTCATATGGGAGTGAAGTTGAAAGAAATTCATAGTTTCCAAATTCATTACTTATTCATCATGTTGATTTTTGTTTGATCTAATCATTGCTTTTTTGTGTCACCTAACCTAAAACTATTTCTTTTCAAATAGGCAATTGAGAGCCTTTCGTTGGTGTAAAACATTTTATTTTGGGTTTGAGAGAGATGATAAAAAATGGTATTCTTGAAATTTATGCTTTAAAGTTCTATCTTTAATTTTTAATTGATAATTATGATTTTGATGTTATATATGTATTTTTGTTTTACGTGATGAGAAATGCCGATAGATTAGATTTTGTTTGGGTTGAGTGATATTATTTTGAACTTCTATTTTTAAGAGTAGAGAAGCATGAGGTCTATGGATACTATTGGATGAAATGAGTGTCGAGGAAAATCTTGATGCTAGTTATAAATTTTGAAATTATTCTCTAGAATATTTATAAAAACCATAAGATTTTGGTTTTGGAATGAAAGAATGAATAATTGTGACATGTTGTCTTTAAGGTTTGACTAAATTGGCATGTCACTTATGATTCAATATAGTTAGATTTAATAGATTTGTATAATGTTATTATGTTCAATGGATACATGTTTGGAGTTCCCTTAACAAGTTTTCCACCTTGCGAGTCTAGGTTTTTAGAAGTGTTGGTTTGGATCAGATTATGGAAAGATGAATGATAAAAGTTTATATGTATAATCATAGATTAGTGAATCTGCTGTTAAGTTTGGAAAATTTCAATCTAACCTTATGAGATTGGCATGCAAGTCCTTAACAAGTGTATTGTCTTCATATGTTCCTTTTGAATAAGATCTTTGTTAGTTGGGTTATGAGTATGTTCTTTGATTTTAGATTATTGTTTTTAATGTTGTGTGCTAAAAAAAAGGGTTAGTTGAGTACATATGGGTGTTTTATTTATGAATTTCTCTTGGAACTAAGAACATGACCACGTATGTGAGCAAAAATCTAGATTAACAAATTTAAGGTGGATGATACAATTTGAGAATTTTCATGTAGAGAAGGTGTTATATAAAGGGTTTAAGTTAGGATTTCCATAGAATTAGGCTTATTCAAATAATGAGCTCGTGTTAATTTTCTTGTAAAATTGTCTTTCGATTCATGTCCTCTTTGAATATTTTCTTTGCATGGTTTGTAATATGATTTCTCTTCCAATGCTGATGTTTATCTAATGTTTATGATTTTGAGATTTGAAAGAAACTGCTCTTCTTTTATTGCCTTTGTGTAAATTTATTTAAAGAGCCAATTTTGTCCCTTATTATTCCCTTTTTTGGATTACTACTGTAGAGGTTCTTTCTTTATCTCCATATTTACTTTCTTCCTTTTCTTTTCAAGCCCTTATGGGTCTTGACATGTCATCATTTCGGTAGCTTACTGTTTCTTGCATTTATAACCTCTTGAAGCTTAGTTTAAAGTTTGGGTATATTTTTCTTATTAATTAGAAACTTTGTTTAGATTTGGACAATGGGTGGACTAAGTTTTTGTGTGAAATTTACATTCTTTTTAAGCATATCTTTATTTTTTTTGGAGTTTTATGGGTATGATCCAATTTGATATACATGCATATCTTTTTGTTTTGAGGTTTGATTTTTAAGTCTAAGGGTTCATCTTTTATGACCATGCATAGTTTTATGAGAATTGTTAAAACAAGGAATTGAAGAAAGTAACCAATGGCTGCTTGAGAAAAAGTGCAAAACTATATATCTTCACTTAGTCTATGGCCTTGAAAACTATGGAATATTAGAATAAACTTCTTAAGCTTCACATAGCCTCAAGATTTTCTCAATCGGATAATTGCAACCTAAGTTTTGTGTTTTAGAAACTAGACAATTAAGCATAGTTATTGCAAAAAAATGGAGACTTTAATGGAGTTGGAGTTAAGCATATGATGGCTCGTTCGAAAGATCAAGGATTTAACATCAATTAGGCACCAATTTTGTGATTTTTGGAGGAGCGTAGAATGTTCTATAAGTATATTTGTATCAGTCATCAAAGCTGCGTTTTTCAGGAATTAGTAAACCTAAGAACTTAGACTGCTACTTTTTGATAGACAACGCCTGCACCCAAAACAATCCTACAACCTTTTAGAACCAATAAATTGTGACTTGTAGCACTTGGTTTCACCTCATTTTAGACTTTTAGCCCAAGTGGTGTGCATTCGAGATTTGACGTAGAAACTTTTTAAATGCAGCAAAGTTCCTTGAAGCCTAAGGCTATGATATCTTGAGGATTGATTTGAGGAATTTAGAACATATGGGAAATGGTGTAAAATGGCATGGTATGTTCTCTTGATGGTTACGTGTACTCAATATGGTGAAACTAAATTGCAATGATAATTATTAAGGGCCTTGCTTATTTATTGTGGTTCCTTGATGTCTATTGATTAAGAGTTACCTTAGTATGTGAGAGAGTTAGAATTTTGGATAGTGTAGGGATTGCTCATGATCTATGCCTATTCTAATACTAAATGTATATGCATTCAAAGAGCTTTTTATAACACCAAAATTTTCAAATTATTCTTCTGGCCTTGTAGTAAGTCATCTTATTTATGCTTCCTTGCGGTTATGGTTCAATTGTATGGGAAATACTTTGTTTAATTTCCAATTCAAAGTTGAACTTTACAAATTTCGATGACAAAATTTTTGTAAGGTGGGTAGATTATAAAACCCATGGTTTTAATTGAAAAAGGAATTCAATATTTTCAGCCAACTAGAAATTTTCAAAAACTTTGGGCTAGAAAAGTTTATTTTTGGAATATTCTTTTTTTAACTAAAAAAGGAAAAAAAAAAGAGGACCTAAATAAATCAGGTCCTCCCACGTGAATCCCCCCGACCACCCCTGATTACTTTCCTTCCTTTTCTTTTCTTTCTTTTCTTTTTCTTCTTTTCTCTTCCCACGTGAAATAGAAAGAGCCTCCCCCCTTTTTGGCCATCACTGCCTCCCCTATTCAGCCTCTCTCCGGTTGTTGCAGTCGTGTATGCACTGGTAAGGATTGCTCGTTGCCGCCCAAAGTCCCCTTCATCGGAGCCTCACCCTACCACTCACTGCAAGCAGCCTGGAACAAGCCCAAGGCCACTACGCATCCTAGAACTTTGGCGTCGGATTCCAGCATCGTTTGGCCTCATTTCTCTAGCTTGTTTGTATCATTGTGTTCCCCTCATCGAGGATAACAAAACCCATCCATTTTTTGCCCCAATCGTCACTGAAAAAACCCGGGTCTTCGCCGCCTCTATCGTCGATCTTGTGCTGTTTTCTTGTGAACCGAGCCTCGTTTTGGAAAACTAACTTTGGAATGGTGATCCTTATGTCGAGAGCTTTGTTTTGGTACCAATTTTTGATGTTGCCTTGTCGGTCAATGTTGGTCAACGCGATCAATGACAGTCAACGGTGGTCAACGGTTGACCTCAACACCAAATTGGAGAAGATGTCATTCCAGCTTGGTTTTGACGTTCCGGATGCATTTGTGGCATCGGATTTGTGAGGTGGAATCCCAAAGGCAAAGTTGACGATTCAAAGTTTCAATGGACGATGCCATTCCGAACCTTTTTGCTGTCAAATGTCATCAACTAAGTCGATAGAGACCCTATAACTCATTTCTTGTGGTTTTTTATTTAATTAGTTAATAAATTTGGAATTCAAAATTCAAATATATGGATTTTAATGTATTGTTTACTAAACCCTATATTATTATTGTTGTTGTTGTTGTTAACTGATTGTTATAGTTGTTCTTACTAATATCATTCTTGTTGCTTTTAATATTTTTGTTGAGGTTGTTGTTATTGTGGTACAATGGCTGAGGTTGTTAATCTTATTAGATCATTGCCATCATTAATGTTGTTATTATTATTGTTGTTGTTGTTGTTGTTGTTGTTATTGTTGTTGGTACTGCTGCTGCTGTTGTTGTTGATATTGTTGTTATTGTCATTATTACTAATTATTCTCTAAGAAAAACTTATTATTAAGTCAGTTATGTGAACATTTAATCTTGAGTTGGTTTTATAAACATATTAGATACTTTGATGTTTATTTTTAATTCTAGATTATGAACAATTGTGTGATGTATGAGCTTGGCCTTGACAGTGGAGTTTTTATGATATAATTAACGTGAGTGGAATGATGAATGATTTTGGGTGTATTCTTGTTATGCGTGTTGGAAAAACGATACGCAACAGAATTTTAAATCAGAATATTTTTCAAAACACAAGTTTAACGTACTAAATACATAAATTAATAACAGATCTCACTAACCTCTTTGTGAATTGAAAAGCAACAACAATCTTTAAAGAGAAGAATGTCCCAGAAGAGCCTTAACTAATTGGCCTTCTTTGCTATTCTCTATCTATGATCGGAGTGTGGGTGGTCATATGTCATACATCTTTTCCTCTAGTGACTCTCTATCCAACCACTTGAGAATACCTAGAACTAAGGTTCTTGATGTTGAATAATAGTTCTCAGGAAGTTTCAAAGTTTCTCAAACTAGAGTACTTACTCTGTGCTTATCAAATGATCTAAATAACTGAAAAAACTCAACCCTTATTTATAGTGGTCAAATTTGAAGTTAAACCTTATCAAAATAGGCCTCAAAATTTGAATCTAGATCAAATTCTTATGCAAAATGTGTTAATAATACATATACAGATTATCATACGATTGGTAGGCCAATCTAAAAGATCAGCCTGTCGAACTTACTCCATCGACAGGCCGAAGTTTCCCATCGGCCTGCTGAACTTACGATAATCTTGATCCCTAAGAATGTCTTATATTCCACCTGAGAATCTTAGATTAAGCCTCAATTTTAATTTAAATAACGCAATAGAGAAGTTATTTGATTAAAACAACCATATCTAGATAATCCTATAGAAAATAAAATATTATCCAAATAATTCAACATGCTTATCTTAAATAAATTTACAAAATTAATTCAACTGATAAACTAACATGAATTATTAAATCTAATCTTATCGAATTTCTACCAATCTAATAATTTAACATAAGTCACCCATATGTAGGAAAAACATGCCGTATCATTACAGAATTTATAATGAGCTAGCAAAGAGGACCCGATGGATATATATAGTTTAAGCTTCTATAATTATAAAATACAATATCCCAAACACATATTTTATAATTATTAACTCTAACGCTACTCCACTAAAAGCTTAGAGCTGTACTCTCGAACTATATAAATTTACAAAGCTTTAATAAGCTAACTGTCCATGATGTATCATAATGTGTTTTACCCCTTTCCCATCTACTCCTCTCTTTCTCTTATACATCCACTTACACCTTATTGGGAAGATCCACAAGCTTACAGTCTCGATTAGTCTCCATAGACTTTGTCTTAGTGTTCATGGCTTCTGCCTAGAGCTTTGAATCAACATCCTCCATAGCCTCTATAAAAGTGTAAGGATCCCTATCATGTTCAATTGATTCAGCCAAGTAAGCTTCACCATTGAACATATACCTCTCGGGTTGACGTCTAATCCTCCCACTACGCCGAATCCCTTTAAGTTGTTGTTTGGTCAGTTTTTCTACATTGATTGGATTGCTTTCATCTACAACCCTTGGATTGATTGAATCACTTGCCGGCTCCTCAAGTACCATTTTACTTTGAGGCTTAAAGTCGTTCCTATAACTTTCCTCAAGGAATGTTGTATTTGTTGAAACCATGACTTTTTTTTTTTTTTTTTTGGTTATAGAAATTACCCCCTTTTAGTCCCTTTTGGATACCTTACAAACACACAAACTTCCGAACACAATTCCAACTTGTTCGCTTCCTTATATAGGACATGAGCCAAATATCCCCATATCCGAATATGGTTTAAGGATGTCTTCCTATCTATCTACAATTCATGAGGAGTTTTAGAAACCGATTTTGAAGGCACATTGTTCAAAAGATAACATGCATTTTGTAGTGCATATCCTCAAAAGGACAAAGGTAATGTCGAATAACTCATCATGGACCTAACCGTGTAAAACACATTTCTATTCCTTCTCTTAGCTGTGGCATTCTATTACAGAGTGCTCGACACAATCAAATGGGGTAAAATCTCATTCTCTAATAAGTGTCCTAAGAACTTATCGGAGACGTATTCACTACCTCGATCGAATCAAAGTGCCTTATGGGTTTACTTAATTGCTTTTTCACTTGAACCTGAAACTCCATAAGTTTGTCAACAATTTTGCTTTTTTGATGCATTAGGTATACATCCCCATACCTTGAGTAATCATCAATAAAAGTGATGAAGTATTCATATCCTCTAAGTGCCCTCATGTTCATGGGACCACAAACATTACTATGCATAAGTTCTAAACCCCTTCGGCCCTATTGCCCTTAGACCCAAATAGTCTTTTAGTCATTTTGCCCTCTAAACAAGATTCACATTGTAATATAGATTCTACCTTTAAGTGACCGAAAGGTCCATTCCTTACCAACCTTTGAATCCTATTCAGCGAATATGACCTAATCCCAAAGGCCAAAGATAAGTCTTATTAAAGTGAAAAGTCTTAAGTCTTATAGAGTTATTATCATTGACTTTAGTCTTAAGCAGTATGTCCATCTTAGGTTCGATAAAATAGAGATTGTTTTGCATCCATCCATCATAGATAAAAAATTTGTTTTTACAAATCACAACTTTATTATTAAAAGATACTAAATAAGAGTCTTTAAATAAACAAGATATTAAATTCTTTTTAAGTCTAGGAACATAAAAACAATCTTTCAATACTAAAATCCTATAATTATCAAAATAAATATAGACATCTCCACTACTTTAGCTAACACTAAGGATCTATCATCCATCTGTAACATGAAGTCCTCATGTAGTAGACTTCTCATTTCCTTGAACTCCTGCATAGAAACACAAACATGATTAGTTGCTCCAAAATCTATGACCCAAGTTTCAATTCCTCAAGTAAACAAGTTTCAAAAACCAGAAGTTTACACTTACTTTCTCGAGAAAGGAAGTCCTCGTAATTTTTCTTAATGTGCCTAACTTTCCTACAAAAAAAGCACTTCAGCTTCTTTCAGTTCTTCTTTTTCTTCTTCATATCCTTACTTTTTGCCAAGATAAAAGACTTCCCATTCTTAGACCTGTGCTTCTTTTAATTCCTTGGGTTAGGGTTGGAACCAAACACAACCGCCAAATTAGCCTCACCACTAGCAGGAGTTTCCCTGATCAGATTTTTGAACTTGTATAACTGCTTCATCAACTCAGTTAACGTCACATCCTGTCTATTGCTTAAATTATATGAAGCTCTAAACAAGATGAATTCCTTAGATAGAGTCTTAAAAACCATAGTCATCTTTGACTCAATATCGATATCAGCTCCATGGGTTTGGGCCTCAGCAAGGTAACTCATGACCAACATCATACATTCCTTCATGGGAGTCCTCGATTTTTGTTTATAGTTTAAGAGGTTCTGAAGAGCCCCTTGCTATTTTGTTAAGGCTTGGCCTCCAAAAATGTCTTCAAGATTATCCAAGGTCTACTTCATAGCCTCATAATCTTCATTCTGAGCTTGTAGCACATTATTCATGCTAGCCATAACATAACAGTGGGCCTAATCATTAGCATCTTTCTAATGATCAAACGATTGGATTTGCTCATTTGTGGAATCCCTGGTAGGTTTAGGAGGATATGGTGCTATCAGCACAAATTTCAGTTTTTCAAAGGAAATGACAATATTCATGTTCTCTTTCCAATCTTTGTAATTCTCACCAGTTAACATGTTTTTATCAAATTTCAATGATAAAGCATTTTTAGACATTTTAATCTACAATAAAGATTCATATCCCAAATATAAGCAAACATTCTATAACAATTTAGTAAGATAAAAAACAAGTAAACATACAATTGTGTTTTTGTGTCAAAACTTTGAAAAAATCACAAACAACGATAATTCCCAACTCATAATCCAACAAGCCACTTAGGGGAGACTTGCCAAATTAAATTAGGACCATAGATCCCCTCCGATTAATAAATGCCATCCAAGACCCGTTTGATCTAGCATATATTAATAATCATTTTCTTTTGTCATTAACTTCATTAACAGAGCTCGTAGGGGAGGTTAATAATAACCGTCGTAGTGTATAACCATTGTTTCAACTATTTTATCCATGATTTATAATCGTTACCTAGATGTATATAATGATAAATCATGTTAAAATAAATTACCCCTTTAGAGATCTAGTCCAGTATATGATGAAATCCCTTCCTAGGGGTCGGAACCATCATGTGCTACCTATGGTCCAACGATGGAGGCCATAGATCCTCTCTTTGAAAATCTTCCTCTACTCAATAGTTTAAAAGTCAAGGTTTTATGTTAACATGCATGAACAATTTTTAATGAACAGTACACCTTATTCTACATAGCATGTTATCAACATACATAGCAAACCATATTACAATGCAGCCAATCAAAGCAACATGCAAAGCCACAAGCAAAATAATAAATAAATAGCAGTAATATTAGGGTTCTATCCTAGATAAAAGAAAATAAAGATTACAAAAGATCAATCGAAACATATTATCAATTTTTCATCTTGTATCTTTAAGTTGTATCCTTCTTCATGTGGTATCCATATTCAATTCTTCAATCCCTCATAGATCAAAATGTTTATTTTTCTAGTCATCATAAAATTTTATGTTTCTCAGAATTGTCTCAAAATAAATCAAAGACTACATTGAAAAACATACCTTTTTCAAAAAATGTTCTACCCCACTACCGACTTGTGGAATTGAAAGTTCGGCCTATTGACCTATGACCAACAACCTGTCGAATTGATGGGTTCGGCCTACTGACCGAGCTGAACCAGCATTTTTCTAGAAAAAATTTTTTTAAATAGGCTTTCAATCTTATTTTCAACCATTTAAAGACATAAAAAATTTATAAACACAGAAAAACAATGGAACTCTATCATCTTCATCTTTTAGATCCGTCTTCACTTCGAATGATTTTTTAATTAGAAACTTTTACAAATTTAAAATTAAAATAATAATTCTTAGACAGTGATGATAGACCATTATCTAATTACATGAAAAAACTTAGATACACATTCTAACCTCTAAGGAAACATAACCAGCACAAATTAATTAATTAATAAGTAATTAAATAGAAATTTAAATAGCCATAATTAATTAATAAACATTTACTATATAATCTCATGACAACATTTAATTACATAGAAATTCTAGAGTTCAAGCATAGGAGAGAATAAGATCACATAATTCATGTATATAGCATGATCACAAACCTAGAAATCAACATAAAACCAGTCTCTAATACCAATTGTTGGAAAAACGGTACGCAGCAAAATTTTAAAAATTTAAATCAAACTATTTTCAAAACATAAGTTTGACATGCTAAATACATAAATTAACAACATATTTTACTAACCTCTTTGTGAATCGAAAAGCAATAGCAATCTGGGAAGAAAAGAACATCTTAAAAGAGTCTCAACCAATTGGTCTTCTTTGCTATTCTCTATCCACAATTAGAATGTAGGTGGTCAAATGTCGTGCAGCTTTTCCTCCAATGACTTTCCTTCCAACCACTTAAGAATACCTAGAATAAGATTCTTGATGTTGAACAATAGTTCTAAGGGAATTTTAGAGTTTCTCAAACTAGAGTACTCACCGTATGCTTCTCAAATAATCTAAATAGTTGAGAAAACTCACCCCCTATTTATAGTGGTCGAATTTGAGGTTAAACCTTATCAATTAGGCCTCAAAATTTGAGTCTGGATCAACTTCTTATGAAAAACATGTTAAAACGCGTGTATAGATTATCACATGATTGGTGGCCCAATCTGAGAGATCGACCTGCTGAACTTACTCCATCGATAGGCCGAAGTTTCCCATCAACCTACTGAACTTATGATAATCTTGATCCCTAAAAATATCTTATTTTCCACCTGAGAATCTTAGATAGAGCCTTAGTTTTAATTCAAATAACCTAATAGAGAAACCATCTAATTAAAACAGTCATATCTAGATTATCCCATATAAATAAAATATTATCTAAATAATTCATATATTTATCTTGAATTAGTTTACAAAATTAATTCAACCGATAAACTAGCATGAATTATTAAATCCAATATTATCAAATTTCAACAAATCTAATAATTTAACATAAGTCACCAACATGTAGAAAAAACATGTCGTATTGTTACAAATTTATAATGAGTTAGCAAAGGGGACCTAATGGACGTATATAGTGTAAGCTCCTATAATTATAAAATACAATATCCCGGATACGTATTTTATAATTATCAAATCTAACGCTATTCCACTAAAAACTTAGAGTTGACTTTCAAATTATATAAAATTACGAAGCTTCAATAAGCTAATCGTCCATGACATATCATAACATGTTACATCCCTATCAGATATTCATAATCGACTTAAGGATAAATTCTATTTTACCTTCTTGATTATTTTTATCAGATGTTCTATTATCACACCATTAGAATACTTACTATTCATAGATAGCATACCATTAAGTTATACCTATGTATGCAAATGATTGAGCGCTCTAGTTTTCCAATTACAAAATAATGCATATAAAAGAATATCATTAACTCTACAAAAAGAGCTATGAATTCATATTTATAAATAATGAGTCTACGTGAATCAAAAGTCATGTCTCTAATGTAATGGAATGTGTATCATCATTAAGTAAGGATGTCACCTTTTGATACATCAAAAGACATAAGTCAAGAATACAGGCCTATTAGTCATTTCAAGATTAAGACACAACATATATGAATGTCTAAAGTGAATTGATTTGCACAAACAAAATTATTAACCAAATCAATTCAATTTTCATGCCCCGATCCAATACATCGTCACCTATGACAATGTACCACTATTTCTACTAGCGGAGTCCCACTCCGATGGCTAAGACAAGCCATCTCTTGTTAGAAATATAGACAACATAATAATCTTAGTATAAAAAAAGCGCCCAACTTTATTTCCTTGATTGTAAATCTTATGATTTAGACCATCACCTTTAAGATTCACGTCTTCCATATAATCTGTTCATCATACATATGATTCTTAAAGGTTTAGACCTACAGTCTTAGACTTTTGTTTGCTTATCATACATTCAACAGAAATGAATATGAATAGGATAACATTTAGTATATGAATAATAAATAAACTCTTTATTGATAAAATATTTCCAAAAACTTATTACAACATTTTACTTCTAGAGCACTATGTCTAATAATGCAATATAAAATAAATGCTCTTGGTGGTGCGTCTTAAAGTTATGGCACACCACAATATATTTGTAAATCATTTTTTGCATGTTTAAAATTTTGGTTTTTTAAAAAAGCCATTATGCTGTCTAAATTTTATCAAAAATTGACTAACATAGGTAGAATGATTTAGGATGAGTTTTAGTAGTTAAATGGGTAATAGCTAAAACCTATGAATGATGAAACCTTAAATGGTGCTGTCAGACAAATCTTAACGCCATTCAATGAGTATTTCGCAGTTATATCCCACTAGGTGCTCATTTGTTAGGCACAACAAACATGCATAACTTTGTACCATCGATGCTACATGACCTATCTCATGAGATGCTCCTTCGAGGTACAACAGACACAGAGTGGTCATTCGACGCATAATGAAACATATTATAATCTTTCTTTCTTTCCTTTCCTTCACTAACAGCCCAGGACATGTGTGAGAGAACTTAAGTGATGATTATAAATTATGAGTTATTAATTGCTTTAATGAATCGTGAACTTGGTGAATTTCATATTGACAAGAAAAATTGTTTATTAACTTTATAAGGATTTTATACGTGTAATAATAGTAAAAAAACCGAGAGGTGAGTCATGGTATTCCTATTGGGCACTACATGCTCACGCCCCTTGCTTTCTTCTTTCAGGTTGGTCCATCGATTCTTGTGTCGTGGATTGTCGACGATGTTCCTCACTATCTCATTGGTGTTTCCTCCTAAAAATCTTCATAGGTGCATGGATGATACATGAAATTGAATGCTCCCAGTAGAGGATTGAACCTTATAAATTCTATTTGTTTGCTATTTGAAAATTATTATTTTTTAAAAGATAGCTGTACAACTACATTTACTTATTTGATAAGCATTCATTTAAAATTTGTATATTTTCATTTTAAGTTTTCCATTTAGATTGTTATTTTTTTATTTAACATTTAAGACTCTAGAGCATATTAAAATACTTTTATAAATTTATGGGCCTCACTATAGTTTTCAAATATTTTTTTGACTTTCTAGATGTTTAAAAATAATTCTTTCAATTAAGCCACTACCCTTGATTTTAGGTCGTGATAGTATATATTACTAATAATAAGAATAATATATGTAATTCAAATATACTACAAGAAATTGCAACTAAAAACTTTCATCGACTAAAAACTTGTTGTCGCTAGATCTAGCTTTTATTGACTAAATTTAATTAGTTGCCGAATTATTTGGTAAAAACGCACATAATTGCTGGTCCCAAATTTATTGATGACTAATCTTTTAGTCACAAAAAGGTAGATTTAGCAACTAAATATGTTTTTAGTGACAAAAAGCTTGGGCACCAGAGATCAAAAATGGAGGGAAGAACAAGTTGTTACAACTTAATAAATTTAGTCGCTGAAAATAACCAAAATTTAGTTAGCAAAAGTTAGCCACTTTTTGTGACTAAAATATCAGTCATAAAACACTACATTTTCGATAACTAAATGCTTTTAGTCATTAAATGCACCTATTGGTGACTAGAATTTAGTCACAAAAAAATTAAAAGAAAGTAAAAAAAAAAATATGTTGTTTTTAGTTCAAAATTATTATACATCTAGCCACTTAGTCATCCACACATGAAATCACGATATGTAGAATTTAAATATACTCTTAAATATAAGTCAAAAAATATATGCACCGTTAATTTTTTTTTTTTAAATGGTGAATCAACTTTTGCTTATTTTGTAAAGTCTTTAAAAAATATGGATCATTTGTTTTTGGTTAAAGGTGAGCCACCAACTATGCCGACGAATTCGAGGGCATTACTGATAGATATAGATAATATCTAGTATCTCTTAGCACACAGAAAAAAAAAAGATATTGTCAATTGTATTACTAGTTACTATTTTCTATTTTCTTCTATAGAGATTATTTATTTTTCTTTTTGCACTTTCTAGTTTCTAATCATCCCTTTCTTCATTTACATATAGTTAAAAATTTATTAAAAAAGTGTCTTTTTTTTTAAAAGTACACGTTCTATAATGGTTTTTTCATTTTCCCTTATTGATCTTCTCTTATTCATTTATTAGAGATTAATTATTTTAATTCTAGAAAATTCCTAGTTATATGTATACTCCTTCAATTTTTTTTTTATCAAGATTGATATAAAATTGTGTTAGCAAGTTAAAAATATAAATGAAATCGTAAATAAAAAAGCATTAAAGAATTTCCCATATAGTCTTTTTTTCTTACAAAAAAAGAAAATAAAAATGGTAGATAGTAGTAGTACTATATCATAAATTCTCGTTTGTTTTATATTCTATCAACTAGAGATTAAAATATTTCCAAAAGAATATAAAATATTTTTGAATCAAAGGCATTATTCAAAACGTTAAAAAACAAACAAAACCCTGGTCATTTGATTAGATAGGTGACTAAATGATACTTTATTTGTACGTGTTACAAACAAGGTTTTTCATTATTAAAACAATGAAGCTTTTAGATAAAACAATCATCAATGTAGAAAAATTATTCTTAGGCTGATTATGGATAGCTTATAGGAACATTACCTATAACAAGAGATCAAAGACGAGATAATTGAAGTATTGTAATACGATATATAATTAAGAGTTTAGCTCAGTCTTTTAGTAGAGTAGCACCAAAATTAATAATTAAGGAATTAATTAATTTATAATTAATTTATGAAAAAATTACATAGAATGCTCCTTAGGTGAATCAGTTTTTAAAAATGCCCCTTATTGTTGTCTTTTCAAAAGTACCATTTTCTCTTATTTTTCTTTTTTAATAGTAATTTTACATTTACTATTTTGCCCTTCATCTGAATCTTGCAACCTAATTCAAATCTAAAACACTCTATCTCATAACCCACACACTCTCTCTCATCCCATCGTTGATGAATCAGAAGATGAAGATGGGCTAATTGGAGGGGGGAGATCGAGGTAGGGGCCATGTCTCGAGATCTAATCCAATGATGCATCACCAACGCAAGTACTTTACAACTTCCTTGACACCTCCTCTAAGTGGTTCCAATCCACTAGTAATTCGTCACTAATTGCACTTGCGATTTTTCCTCATTTTTTGTGGTCATGATTTGTTTTTTGCTTTGTTTCGTGAGCAGGATCTTAGGCTGTATGCGACCAAAATGAGCGGGAACATCAAATCCTTAGCAGCACAGAGAGTGATCACCAACGGAATCATTGATGACTTCGCTTTGCTCGAGATCATCAAGCATGAGGAGGTATGGAGAGAATAATCATCGTTGAGTGAGCTCAACCCTGGCTTGCTCTATTTTCATTCCTTGGATACCGAGCTATTGCCTGATTTTTAGCCTTTAGATTTTTGGTCTTCCCTTTCCATTTTTTATTTTAATGAATAATTGGTCGGAAGTTGAGAAATTTAATTTGTTCTAAAAAAGTGTTCCTTTTTGGTTATTCGCTTTTGTCTTGTCAATCACATGCTAGCACCATAAGACCTAGTATTACAAATCCGATGAAGTCATAGATCTCCAAAGCACAAAGAGCAATGCCCTGAACCTACCAGGTTCCATTCTAACACCTTACGTGGGGCAATTAGAGAGGTTGATAGTCTACGTCATAGGGATATTTGTGCATATCTCACAAGTAAAACAATTGCTATCCCTAAATTTGGTGATGGACTGTAGGTAAGTTCAAGTTCAGCTGTGGATTTTACATCAATCTCAAATAATGTAATTTTATCTTTAGATGTGAAAAATATTAAAAAAAGTATAATTTTTTAAAAAAGAATTTTGAAACTATAGGTTGTTGGTTCATATGTCTATTGAAATTTTTTTTATTCTGTTCCTAAATATTCAAATTTTAGAATTGCGTGATAAATTTGAAAAATTAAAGCAAAAATAAAAACCTTCGTATATGAGATTATTTTCAAGAGTAGAAAAATTACAAGAGTAATTACAGGTGCAAATAGAAAAATCCTTAGAAAATGTCTATTAGAATTATAAATGTCTGTTTAAAATAATACAACTTTCTATAATTAATATTGTTTTCTTGTTACAAGTATAAATTAGTAACGATATTGTTATCCTTATTATTATTAACAATATCATTATTACTAGTATGTTGATTAAAACTAAAAGTACAAAAATATATACCACTGTATATATCATCTATAATTATATATAAATATATGGGTGCGTGTGTACGTTTTGTTTTTATTCTTTTATTTGAAAGAATGAAGTGTTTGAAAATTAAAGCTACTCTTTAAAATTTAGAAGGAAGATTAATTAAAAACTTTTGGTGACTGTTTTTGCCTCTAAAACAAATTTAGTTTTTGAAAGGGAGCAAACAGTGCTAAACCTCCCACGTAGATTTCCACACGAGTTGAATCTATTTACGGTGATAACTACCATCCCTCCTCGGTATTAGTAAGAATTCTTCATTTTGCTAGGTGCGATTTTATTTCTCTTAATGTTTCTATCATCTTATGACAGAGGACAAAGGAGCAACATATAAATTGATGATCACCACTGCACTCCTTGGCCCTTGCCGTTGATGTGCTCTCTGTTTTCCCCTCTATTTCTCTGCAAAGAGTCAGAGCAGACGTTCTATCCAAGGCTTATCAAAATTTTCAAAAAAACTTCCATTTTGTCATTCTTCTTTCTGTTCTTTAGGCTTGTTAAAAGTTTCAAAAAAAACTTTCATTTTGTCATTCAACATCTCTTTGTTCTTTTTTAATGTACATGAACTAAAGTCCAGTAAATCATACTAACCTATCATCATATTTTTCTTTTTCTTTTCCTTTTCACTTGATTTTGGCCTTCTTTTTCACTCCTACTGCACTGCAAATCTTATCAAATAGTGGAAGGAAACATGAGTTGGGAAGTGGAGCACATCCAATCCTTCAACTTATGTAAGTTATCTCATCTAAAGTTCTAAGAACTATCGCTTCTAGAATTATATTCTTATAACGAGGTAGCATCAAGTACTTTTTTTCTTAATTTCTCTTCCCTAATGTGCTTCATTTTCCTACTTGAATTGATTGTCACCTTTCTTTTCTATATATATATATATATTTATCATGCAAACTATATTGATTCTTTTCTACTATGCCATGTGTAATGACCAGGAAAAACTCATTAATAAAACCTAATATTTAATTGGGTTTAATTAATGAATTTATCCTTAAAAGTGTACATTTTTGTAAAAATTGTAATTTTTATAAAAAATTACGATAGAGTATGAATAAACGACATTGATTGCAAATTTCACGGTGAATATGATGCCATGCCGGATATTGCTGAATATAGATTTTACGAGGTTAATCACTCAAAAATTTATGCATAATATCCATAAAATGAATTTTATATCACAATTAATTGTAAAATTGTGATATAAACGAATGGGTGATTAGAATGTAAATAGGACATAGAGGTTGTCTAAACCCTAACCTAGGGTTGAAAAGAGGCCGGAGCAGTATAAGAATACTGCTAAGTGAAAACACAAATACGAAAAATGTCATGATTGGCCTCCAAAAATGAACGAAAAGTAAGCCAAATATTTTATACAGTCTAAGGATAGAAAATACACTGATGTGGCCACGACAGTACAAGAAAAATACTACGTGACAAAAAATTACACTACGTAAATTTTTGGGCCCCACAAAGTGGACACCCAACCGGATTTGATTGGGCCACCAAGCTTAGAAATGTGGCCCAATAGCATGATGACACCTTAGGGTAACCAAGTGGATGACCATGAGTCACCAAAGGAGATAAGTGAGCATTTAATGCAAGTTTATCAAAAAATTTCTTTTCTTTCTTTCTTCCCATATTCGGCAGCCATAGTTAGACCTCTCAAAAAAATTTATCAACCCCATACTTTGCAAAAACAACCCCAAAACAAGTTTTGAAGCAAGCTCAAGGATTTTTTACAAGATTTAAGGTAAAATCCTAAACTTTTTAGCAAGTTTTCAAGGGATTTTTCATGGGTTGAAGGGGAAATTAATCCATGGTGTTTTTGCATGAAGCATAGGAGGGAGTTCAAAGGAATTTTGAAGGTTAGAAATAAAAGGGTACTATTTAAGTAAGTTTTAGATTTCAAAGCTTTGAAATTTTATGAATTTTGTTTTGATTTTTATTCTTTAAAACCCATGTGGGTTCTTGAGCATGGATTTGATGAAATTTCATGTATATGTGATGTATGACATGTTTAAGTTGTGAAATTTTGGTTTATGGTGCAAAATGGTAATTTTTGCAAAAAGTATTATTTTTGTAATTTTGATGTTAGTCTTAGCAAAAGTGATGTTTGAGCATGAGAATGATTTAAACAAAGGATAAAACGGTTTTTGCAGGAGTAGATATACAATTTTGAAATAGATTTTTACAAAAACGCCTTAAGGACTAAATTGTAATAAAAAGTTCTTTCTCGGCAAAATTAAAAAATGACCAAAAACACCCTGTACAGTAAGATTTTCATAAAAGTTAAAACATGAAAGTTGTAGATCTTGACGAAACTGTTAGGCAGTATAGACAGTTCATTAAAAATCTCGATCGATTGTGAGATTTTGATTTTTCAAGAAATTGTAAAAATTGTGAAAAATTTTAAAAAGGGCAAAAACGTCATTTCCCAAAGGATTTTGAACATGGTACTTTGAACAAAAATGATCCTTGAGAAAAATAAGAAATTTTGGAATGAAAAGGACAATTTTAGCCCCGGGGGCAAAATTGTCAAAATTTTCAGTCAAGAGGCCAAACTGTAATTTTTTTTCGAAAAAGGGGTATAGAGAGGAAACAAAGAGACCCGACCCATTAGGCTGCTATTTTGAAATAAGTACGTGATTGTTTCCATTAGAAGTGCGAAACCGAGCTCGAAAAGCTAGTTGGCCCGCTAGGGGCAAAATCGTCATTCCTTTTTAGTAGACCGAATTGTTTCAAAATGACCCCAAAACGGAAAAAGAAGTAATTTCGCTCTTCAATAACGATAATGATATAGGATAAGATAAGAATAAGGAAAACTAGTGATTTTCAGAGTTGTATATAGTTATGTAACTCAACTAATTAAGCAATGAACGTTTTGTAACAAAATGCAATGAAGTTTGGCTAATAGTTTTGAAATTGGCCAACAGGATCCTAGGAGTCTAGGAGAAAGGGGAATCGAAGTCGATTTTGCGGTACATAAACGCAAGTAAGTACCCTTCCCACCTGGAGTATAAAAATATAGGTATAGAATGTATCTACATGTATACTTGAGTATATATTAAGGTGTAAACTTGTGTGTTTGCTATGAAATAAATACCTAGGGGTATAGTATGGATACCTGTGAATATACGATTAAAATACCTGAGTGTAAACATGTTATGTACTGGTATGTACAATATATTACGCACTTGTGTGTACAATGATGAATACCTGTGTGTATGGAATGTTACGTACCTGTGTGTATATAAAGTAGGTACTTATGTGTACTATACTATGCAAACAAATTTTTGTATCATGGATACCATGTGATTATCACATCATGCATGGTATGTCAAACATAATAAATGGACTGGTAAATATGTCACTAGAAAGTAAGAAAAGTGTCGTACCGACTCCTGACTCAAGGGGAGTTTAAAGGATATAGTATGGTCACGGTGTTACGTAGACCTAAATGAAATTGCGCAATGGTATGAACACGGGGGTCCTAATTAAAGATAAAAAATAATGAAGATGAGGAAAGTGTATAAGAAAGCATAATTGAATCATGCATTTATTTGAATGTCCATGTGGGATTTATGGGACTCACTGGGCGTTAGCTCATTAAATATTTCATGCTATAGGTATTTCGATGAAAAGGTCAGAATAAATCTTAATGATGAGCTAGCGGACGGATGATGTGTGCAGATCGGGTATGGAGTCCACTATTGAATGTTTCCGCTGTGTATATTTTAAGTTGTTTTGAAATGAAATGTTTAAAAAGAAAAATGTTGTAAAAGTAAGAATAATTATGTATATATAAGTGTGTGAAAGTATTTTAGAATAATTATGTATATATAAGTGTGTGAAAGTATTTTAGAAGTTGCCAAAATATGAATAATTATGTAAATATAAGTGTGTGAAAGTATTTTAGAAGTTGCCAAAATTAATGTAAGTAAATTATTTATTTCAGTTTCAGAAAAAAAAAATTCCTAAATTTTTGCCTTAAAGTAAGTAAGAAATAGTTTTATCATAGCCCGAAAAGGCGGGTTGTGACAGTTGGTATCAGAGCGAAAATCTTGTCATCCTACTGCACATCGTCGTCTGCTCCACTGCCATAGCTCAAGTAAGATAGTTTGATTTTAAGTATAAAAATGTTTATTTCTATTTTATATGGCATTGTTATGTTAATTACAATAATAAATATAGTATATGGCGGAGCCGCATCCTAACCGTAACATGGAGGCTGATCGAAGAGCAAGTATTGCTTTCCAAGAGGCGATGCCACCACGATACTATAGGAGTCGGTAGCCTATGGTGCTGACTGAATGGCTTCACGCAGTTGAGGTGATCTTCGATGCTTGTCATACGCCACTGCACCTCCAAGTTTTATTGGCTTCTAGATTGTTGTTGAGAGAAGCACTAGTATGGTGGCCGAGGATTGAACCTGATGAGCGACCAAGGGATTGGCAAGGCTTCAGAGGACAGATCCAAGCAGAGTTTGCACCCTTACCACCAGCAAATGTTATTCAAGTCCAAGTGAATCCAATGTTATAAGCGGATTGGAAACTCCGATTGTACCTACGTGCAGAACCGGTTTGGGGAAGATACGTAGGGGAGCCAGTAGATCATTATATTCTTAGATTTTGCCGTACTATGATGCCAATGATACCACCAAAAATACCTTTACGGCGCATTTGCAATCTTGTTTGGAGAGATCTTCTTGATGCAGTCCAACAGCAAATGCAGTATCAGGGAAACTTTCTCAGCGTCAACTTTCTTATGGAGGTATTGCATGCGGAACAAAATGTGGCCGTACCCTTAGAAGATCCCCTAGTAGACATGGAGGATGATGATGATGATGATGATGATGATGATGGTGATGATAGCATTGATGAAGAGCCCGTGCCTCCTGAACCTATAATCGTAAGTAATGACGAGTCGACTGATTCAGATGTAAATGAGGAAGAGAACTGTGGCATCTAGCTTGGGCGTACTCCCTCAAGCCTCCATAGGACCCACCTTGCGGGGCCCCCGGACTTATGGCTCTTATTGGTAGACCATCCCCGTGCCGCCCACTCATCCGTACTGTCCCCTCTAGGGCCCTCTGGCCCCTCCGAGTTTTTCTTTCGCGTCCCTCGGGTTCGAACCTCAAACCTCCCTTAAGAGGTTCTTATTTCCTTCTCGAGTACCAATTGAGCCTATGGAGGCTTGAAGGAGTACGCCCGGGCCAGACGCCACAATAAAACGCATATTTTATTGTGGCGTCCAGCCCGGGCATACTCCCTCAAGCCTCCATAGGACCCACCTTGCAGGGCCCCCGGACTTATGACTGTTATTGGTAGACCATCCTCGTGTCGCCCATGCATCCGTACTGTCCCCTCTAGGGCCCTCTGGCCCCTCAGGGTTTTTTCTTTCGCGTCCCCCGGGTTTGAACCTCAAACCTCCCTTAAGAGGTTCTTATTTCCATCTCGAGTACCAATTGAGCTGTATTGGTACTTGAGATGGAAATAAGAACCTCTTAAGGGAGGTTTGAGTTCGAACCCAGGGGAAGCGAAAGAAAAAACCCTGAAGGGCCAAAGGGCCCCAGAGGGGACAGTACGGATGTGTGGGCGGCACGGGGATAGTCTACCAATAAGAGCCATAAGTTTGGGGGCCCCGCAAGGTGGGTCCTATGGAGGCTTGAGGGAGTACGCCCGGGCCGGATGCCACAAGGACCCCAAGGAGGATCCCGAACATAGTGACATGTCAGGAGTCGAGTCAGACTAAAAAGAATTTATGAAGACTTTTGTGTAGTCCAATGTACATAGATGTGGGATTAGTATAGTTTTGGGCCTTGTGGCTTTTGTATACGCATGTATGTTCGGCAAGTGGTATCCTTCGCGGCAATAGGGTATATGTAGCTGGAGGTGATAACTGCTCTCGGAAATGATATGAACAGTTTATGTATGAAAGGAAGGAAAGTATGTATGTTAGTTATGCATGTAACGTTATGGAAAATGTAAAAAGGAAATGAAAGAGGCTAATGAAATGAAATGTGTGAAACGAGATATTGAGTATATGTAATTGTGTATGTTTGCATGTATTTATGTTATTTAAATATATGCACTTATTGACTGGATACTATAAAGTTAATAGTATGTGCTAACGTAGTAATGAAACTATGCAATAGGCATATAACGTGCGAGATCGATGGCTGATACACCCGAAAGACCGATGAACCTGGACTTAATGGCCATGATTATGGAACTACAACAGAAGCTCCAAGGTCAAGAGTGGGAAATGCAAGGCTTACGGGAACAATTAGCTAACCAAAACCCCATGCCCCAAGCACGAGTGAACACGCCACCCCCAGTACCACCGCCACAGCAAGCGGAACCAACTATCCTAGCTATTCCGATAGCATATGTTACCGAATTTTATGAAAGATTTTGGAGGATGAAGGCCCCGAAATTTGATGGATCTACAGACCCATTAGAGGCTGATGACTGGCTTACTGGTACAGAAAGGGTACTAAAATTTATGGGGCTTAGTGACCATGAGAAAGCCCTATGCACTTTGTTCTCTCTCACTAAAGATGCCAGGAGGTGGTGGGAGCCAGTAGAACGTAGAAGAAACGTTGACGAAATGTCATGGTTGGATTTCGTGAAAGGATTCAGTAGGGCTTACTTTAATGTGGAAACCATGGCAGCCCAACAAGAAGAATTCAATAATTTCAAGCAAGGCAATATGTCCGTAGTTGACGCTGTAAAGAGGTTTAACTAGCTAGCACGGCTTTGTCCCAAGTTAGTATCCACTGATCGGGAACGAATAAGATGATTAATGAGAATGTTCAGAACCGAAATTGCCCTTGTAGTTGATATTGGAGGGCAAGCTCCTAAGGATGTGGAGGATTGCATTGAATGGGCGACTAGAGCTGAGTTTAGAATTGCCCGTGATAAGGAGGAAAGAGCAAGGATTTTCAAAGCTCAGAAGGAGGAGAAAGCTTTAGCCAAGCAGAGTCAAGCTGTACAAGTGAAAGGACAAGAAAGCATTCCAAGCCAAGGGCCGTCCTAGAACTTTCCAATGGGACACAGCCACACTACTAACAATAAGAGGAAATGGAATGTAAGTAATTCAAAGAATTTAAAGGGTCAACCCCAAAAGAGGAATAATGACGGAGGTAACAACAAACCCATTTGCAGTCAATGTGGGAAAAGACATGCAAGGGAGTGCAAGGTTGGCACGAACAAGTGCTTTATCTGTGGGAAAGAAGGCCATTACGCCAGAAATTATTTTTGTAATCCCCAAAGTCAAAACAGTCAGGCTCAGCAGAGGCCTCAAGGAAGCCAACTGCATGCGGTTCAAGTTCAGGCATAGATTGAAGGCCCTAGTGTCAGTCAAGGGCGACTAGAAGCTCCGGAACCAAGTGGGCGAATTTATGCCTACATGAAGAAGGAAGAAGACGCAAGAACCTCATTGATGGTGATATGTCAGTTTTTTGTTGCCACTGATGCATATGTTTTGTTTGATTCTGGAGCAATACATTCGTTTGCATCACTTAAATTTGCAAAACAAATACGAAGTAAAGGAGATAGGATAGAGCAAACATTTAGAACTACACTACCATCTGGGGAGGTATTGAGTTCTGATTATTGGTTACGTCATGTACCGATAATCATTTGTGGAAGAGAATTGTATATTGATTTGATAATAATCGATATACAAGATTATGATGTCATCCTAGGAATAGATTTCCTGGGGAAATACATGGCCAAGATTAACTATCGACACCACAAGGTTACGTTCCAACCTCACGGGAGTGAAAAGTTTATGTATTGAGGGAAAATTCCCAAAGCTCCCAAGGCGTTGATTTCAGCATCAAAGGCAAGGAAGATGTTGGAAAGTGGATGCACCGGTTATCTGGTGAACATAATAAGAAAAGATAAAGAAGCTCAGTCAGGACCGAAGAATGTTCCCATAGTAAGGGAATTCATTGATGTGTTTCCCGACGAGTTGCCAGGCTTGCCATCGAAACGGAAGATTTCATTTGAGATCGAATTGACGCCCGGCATGGCCCCGATTTCGGAGGTGCCATATCGAATGGCTCTAGGGGAACTTAAGGAACTTCAGGTGCAATTAAAGAATTGCTGGACAAAGGGTTCATCCGACCAAGTCATTCCCCATGGGGGCCGCTTGTTCTATTTGTCAAGAAGAAGGATGGAACGTTACGCATGTGTGTTGATTACCAGGAATTGAACAAAGTCACGATTAAGAACAAGTATCCACTTCCAAGGATTGATGATTTGTTGATCAACTGAAAGGAGCGTCAGTATTCTCAAAGATTGATCTGCGCTCAAGATATCATCAACTTCGAGTTAAAGAAGAAGATATACCGAAGATGGTGTTCCGAACACGTTATGGGCATTACGAGTTCTGCGTCATGCCATTTGGACTGACTAACGTCCCGACAACCTTCATGGATCTCATGAACCAGATTTTCAAGGAATACCTCGATAAGTTCGTCATCGTTTTCATCGACGATATCCTTATCTTTTCAAGAACACTCGAGGAACATGAAGAGCACTTGAGGATCGCACTACAATTATTGAGAAGGCATCAATTGTATGCCAAGTTCTCAAAATGTGAGTTTTGGTTGGAGAAGGTTCATTTCCTAGGGTACGTGGTGACACGAGAAGGAGTATCTGTCGAGCCTTCCAAAGTGGAAGCGGTGAATAAGTGGCCTACACCAAAAAGTGTGACCAAAATCAAAAGCTTCCTCGGCTTAGTAGGCTACTATCGATGTTTTGTAGAGGGATTCTCCAGACTTGCAGCACCAATTACTGCACTTACACGGAAAGCAGCAAAGTATGAATGGACTAAGAAATGTGAAGAAAGTTTCCAAGAGTTTAAAAGGTGACTTACAAGTGCACCAGTGTTGACAATACCTGATTCGGACCTAGGAAGTTTTGTGATCTACAGCGATGCATTGAAAACGGGACTGGGAGCCGTATTGATGCAAAATGGAAAGGTGATTGCATATGCATCCCGACAACTAAAGGATCATGAAAGGAATTATCCGACGCATGACTTAGAGTTAGCGGTGATTGTATTTGCGTTGAAGATATGGCGTCACTACCTATATGGAGCTAAATGCAAAATTTATACGGACCATCAGAGTTTGAAGTATATCTTCACGCAGAAGGAGCTCAGCATAAGACAGCGAAGGTGGTTAGAGTTAGTTAAAGACTACGACTGTGAGATTTTGTATCACCTAGGAAAGGCCAACCAACTAGCTGATGCCTTTAATCGTAGAACAATGTCTTCGCTTGCAATGATGCAGTTAATGCCAAAACCTCTTCGGAAGGACTTAATAGAAGCGGGAATAGAGCTAGTCACTAGAAGATTAGCCAATTTGTCTTTTCAACCAGCTATCTTGGAAAACCTAAAGGAACAACAAGAAGCAGACCTATCACTGCTTAAAGCCAAGAATGAAGCTCTTGAGAATAGAGAAACAGAATTTAGCATCTTGAAAGATGGTATCCTCCATTATAAGAGCAGGATATGCATTCCCAATAATGAAGGATTAAAGAAGCAAGTACTGGAAGAAGCTCATGAAGCACCATACGTGGCTCATCCAGGAGCTACTAAGATGTACCAAGATCTAAAGGAGCACTATTGGTAGCACGAAATGAAGAACGATGTAGCACAGTTTGTCGCCAAATGCCTTACATGCCAAAAGGTGAAAGCTAAGCATCAATGGCCAGCAGGCGAATTATAGAAAATTAAAATTCCTGAATGGAAATGGGACCAGATAACTATGGATCTAGTGACCGGGTTACCCAGAACTACGGGTGGACACGATGCTATATGGGTAATCGTTGATAGATTGATGAAATCAGCTCACTTCTTACCCATTAAACTCAGCAGTTATGTGGAAAGACTAGTTGAACTATATATAGCCCAGATAGTTAGATACCACGGAGTTTCGAAATCTATGATTTCTGATCGAGATGGCCAGTTTACTTCTAAGTTCTAGAGGAGCGTTCACCAAGCAATGGGAACGAAGCTGACTTTTAGTACAGCTTTTCACCCTCGAACGGATGGTCAATTTGAAAGGACCATTCAAACCCTAGAAGATATGCTGAGAGCTTGTGTGCTAGATTTCAAAGGAAGATGGGATAAAAAGCTACCGTTGATCGAATTCACTTATAATAACAGTTATCAAGCTGCCAGAGGAATGGCTCCTTATGAAGCACTTTATGGAAGAAGATGCAGATCGCCACTGCATTGGTATGAAACAGGAGAGAAGACGTTATTGACTACAATTTCGTGCAAAGGACGATGGAGGATGTAAAATTAATCCGTCAACGAATAGAGACTGCCTTAAGTCATTAAAAGAGTTACGCAGATCAGCGACAAAGACCCCTGGAATTCCAAGTAAGGGATTTGGTCTTCTTAAAGGTGACACCAATGAAGGGAGTGATTAGGTTTGGAAAGAAAGAAAAGCTCGGCCCAAGATACATTGGACCATTTGAAATCTTAGAATGGGTAGGCAATGTAGCTTATAAGTTGGCCTTACCCTCTGATCTAGCATCGGTATACAACGTATTCCATGTGTCCATGCTAAAGAAGTATGTATCGGGTCCTTCACATGTCCTACAGCCTAAGAAAATTGATGTGTAGGAGAATCTGTCTTGTGAAGAGAAACTGGCTCAAATATTGGCACGAGAAGAAAAGGAATTAAGGAACAAGAAGATACCTCTCGTCAAAGTTTTATGACGCAATCAGCAAGTGGAAGAGGCAACGTGGGAACTAGAGGATGAAATGAAGAAAGGCTACCCCAAATTGTTTTTATTTTCGAGGATGAAAATTGCTAAGGGGGGTAGATTATAATGACTAGGAAAAACTCATTAATAAAACCTAATATTTAATTGGGTTTAATTAATGAATTTATCCTTAAAAATGTAAATTTTTGTAAAAATTGTAATTTTTGTAAAAAAATTATGATAAAGTATGAATAAACAGTATTGATTGCAAATTTCACAGTGAATGTGATGCCATGCCGGATATTGCTAAACACAGATTTTATGAGTTTAATCACTCAAAAATTTGTGCATAATATCCATAAAATGAAATTTATATCACAATTAATTATAAAATTACGATATAAACGAATGGCTGATTATAATGTAAATAAGACATAGAGGTTGTCCAAACCCTAACCTAGGGTAAAAAGGAGGCCGGAGCAGTATAAGAATATTGCTAAGTGAAAACGCAAATACGAAAAATGTCATGATTGGCCTCCAAAAGTGAACGAAAAGTAAGTCAAATATTTTTATACAGTCTAAGGATAGAAAATACACTAATGTGGCCACGACAGTACAAGAAAAATACTACGTGACAAAAAATTACACTGTGTAAATTTTTGGGCCCCACAAAGTGGACACCCAACCAGATTTGATTGGGCCACCAAGCTTAGAAATGTGGCCCAATAGCATGATGACACCTTAGGGTAATCAAGTGGATGACCATGAGTCACCAAAGGAGATAAGTGAGCATTTAATGCAAGTTTATCAAAAAATTTATTTTCTTTCTTTCTTCCCATATTCCGCAGCCATAGTTAGACGTCTCAAAAAAATTTCTCAACCCCATACTTTGAAAAAACAACCCCAAAACAAGTTTTGAAGCAAGCTCAAGGATTTTTCACAAGATTTAAGGTATAATCCCAAACTTTTTAGCAAGTTTTCAAGGGATTTTTCATGGGTTGAAGGGGAAATTAATCCATGGTGTTTTTGCATGAAAATGAAGCATACGAGGGAGTTCAAAGGAATTTTAAAGGTTAGAAATAAAAAGGGTGTTATTTAAGTAAGTTTTAGATTTCAAAGCTTTGAAATTTTATGATTTTTTTTTATTTTTATTCTTTTAAACCCATGTGGGTTCTTGAGCATGTTGATGTATGGCATGTTTAAGTTGTGAAATTTTAGTTTATGGTGCAAAATGATAATTTTTGCAAAAAGTTTTATTTTTGTAATTTTGATGTTAGTCTTGGCAAAAGTGATGTTTGAGCATGAGAATGATTTAAACAAAGGATGAAATGGTTTTTGCAGTGGTAGATATGCAATTTTGAAATGGATTTTTATAAAAACGCCCTAAGGACTAAATTGTAATAAAAAGTTCTTTCTCGACAGAATTGAAAAATGGCCAAAAAGGCCCTTGTAGAGTGAGATTTTCACAAAAGTTAAGACATGAAAGTTGTAGATCTCGATGAAACTGTTAGGCAACTTGGACAGTTGTCAAAAATCTCGATCGATGGTGAGATTTTGGTTTTTCAAGAAATTGTGAAAATTGTAGAAAATTTTAAAAAGGGCAAAAACTTCATTTCCCAAATTATTTTGAACATGGTAATTTGAGTAAAAATGATCCTTGAGAAAAATAAAAAATTTTGGAATCAAAAGGACAATTTTAGCCTTGGAGGCAAAATTGTCAAAATTTTCAGTCAAGGGGCCAAACTGTAAATTTTTACGAAAAAAAGGGTATATAGAGGAAAAAAAGAGACCCAACCCATTAGGGCGTTATTTTGAAATAAGTACGTGATTGTTTCCGTTAGAAGTGCGAAACCGAGCTCGAAAAGTTAGTTGGCCCACTAGGGGCAAAATCGTCATTCTTTTCGCGTAGACCGAATTGTTTTAAAACGAACCCAAAAGAGAAAAAGAAGTAATTCCGCTCTTTGATAACAATAATGATATAGGATAAGATAAGAATAAGAACAACCAGTGATTTTCAGAGTTGTATATAGTTATGCAACTCGACTAATTAAGCAATGAACATTTTGTAACAAAATGTAATAAAGTTTGGCTAATAATTTTGAAATTGGCCAATAGGATCCTAGGAGTCTAAGAGAAAGGGGAATCGAAGTTGATTTTGCTGTACACAAAAACAAGTAAGTACCCTTCCCACCTACAGTATGAAAATGTAGGTATAGAATGTATGAACATGTATACCTGAGTATATATTAAGGTGTAAACTTGTGTGTTTGCTATGAAATAAATACCTAAGGGTATAGTATGGATACCTATGAGTATACGATTAAAATACATAAGTGTATAACATGTTATGTACTGGTATGTACAATATATTACGCACTGATGTGTACAATGATGAATACCTATGTGTATAGAATGTTACGTACCTGTGTGTACAATGATGAATACTTGTGTGTATATAAAGTAGGTAATTGTGTGTACTGTGCTATGCAAATGAATTTATGTATCATGGATAACATGTGATTATCACATCATGCATGGTATGTCAAACATAATAAATGGACTGGTAAATACGTCACCAGAAAGTAAGAAAAGTGTCGTACCGACTCCTGACTCAAGGGGAGTTTAAAGGATATAGTATGGTCACGGTGTTACGTAGACCTAAATGAAATTGTGCATTGGTACGAACACGTGGGCCCTAATTAAAGATAAGAAATGATGAAGATAAGGAGAGTTTATAAGAAAGCATAATTGAATCATGCATTTATTTGAATGTCCATGTGGGATTTATGGGACTCACTAGGCATTAGCTCATTAAGTATTTCATGTTATAGGTATTCCGACAGAAGGTCAGAATAAATCTTAATGATGAGCTGGCAGACGGATGATGTGTGCAAATCGAGTATGGAGTTCACTACTGAATGTTTCCGTTGTGTTTATTTTAAGTTGTTTTGAAATGAAATGTTTAAAAAGAAAAATGTTGTAAAAGTAAGAATAATTATGTAAATATAAGTGTGTGAAAGCATTTTGGAAGTTACCAAAATTAATGTAAGTAAATTTTTTATTTTAGTTTCAGAAAAAAAAAAAATTTTCCTATATTTTTTCCTTAAAGTAAGTAAGAAAGAGTTTTATCATAGCCCGAAAAGGCGGTTGTGACGCCATGTGACTTGTCTCTTGTCTCTTGTCTCTTGTCTATTGTATCTTAATACCTCTAATACTATAACTTGTTGCTAAACTAGGCTTTTCATGTTATTAAGAGATACAACAAGAGGGGGACAAGATTGTTAAGCAGATTTGAAAAGCAGTGGCATGAGATGTCTTAACTTTTGGTAGCTTCGATCATCCATAAATTGGACAAAGATTCTTTATTTTGATTTAACCATGTTAGAAAATTTCTTAATTATGCAAATCAAAACTTAATATTACATAAATATAATGCCAAGATCTTTGAACTATATGATTTCTACAGAAAATACAATTAGAGAAGAAGACATAACTTGATCCATGATAATGACTTGATGAATACGATTAATCACGGGAGGCCTTTAAAGAAAACTGTTATTCTCTCTCTTAACCCCACTTAATTTTGACTAAATACTTTTCTTGATAGAGAGAAAAATATATATCGTTAATAGGTAGAGAGAAGACTAGTTTCTATTGAGTTCCTTTTATAACCTATATACCATCAATGTGTGCAGTAAATAGAAAATATCTCCTTCTTGACCAATAGGATTTAGACATGTAATTGTTATCCCTTAATTAAATAAAACAACAATTAGGAATATGACACTTAGACCACTACATAAAATATCTAACATTCTCCCATTTGGTTCATGTGACATTATCCAACTTCTTGGTTTAATAATATAACATAATACGCAAAATATAAACCAAACCCCTTCGTAAATTGGTCAAATCATAAATTACTATTACGTGAAAACTAATAAGGATCATAGCTTTTGTATGTCATTAGATCGACATAGCGCCTTCCAAGTATCAAAATATTAGTTCTATACTTAATATGACCCGTAATGAGAGATATACTATAATGGTCTAACAATAATGTCTTTATCATAGACAAATCCTATTATATCAACATAATTCATTCATATATATATAACAACTAATATAAATGAAATATGATGCATTAAAATATCATAACACAAACTAATTGAACTCAGAGTATCAGATACATAAAGAACATAAAACATAATCATAATGTTAATAATGGTTTTCAATAATGCCCATTCTTTCAACATGTGCATTAAATGTCTTTGGTGGCCCTTTTGTCAACGGATCCGCAATCATGAGATTGGTGCGAATGTGTTCTATTGACACGCTTTGTTTTTGAACTTCCTCTTTAACGGCAAAGTATGTCAATTCCATATGTTTAGCACCTCTTGAATAATTGTCATTTTTGGAGAAAAAGACTGCTGTGAAATTATCACAATAAATTTTCAACGGCTTAGCAATGTTGTCGACAATTCCAAGTCCTGAAACAAAGTTTCGTAGCCATAATCTATAACCAGTGGCCTCAAAGGATGCCACAAACTCAACTTTCATAGTTGATGTAGTGATGACAGACTGCTTCACACTCTTCTATGAGACTGCTCCTCTAGCTAAAAGGAACAAGTAGCCAAATATAGATTTTCTTATATAAACAAATCCAGCATAATTTGAATCTGAATATCCTATCACCTCAAGATAATCGGATCTTCTATTATTGAGCATGTGATCTTTTATTCCTTGCAAGTATCTCAACGCTTTTTTTGGAGCTTTCCAATGATCCAATCTTGAATTACTTTGATATCTACCCAGCATTCCAACTGCAAAACTGATGTCTGGCCTAGTACAAGTATGAGCATACATCAAGCTACCAACAATAGAGGCATAAGGAATCCATTCCATTTCTTTGTTCTCCAATTCATTCTTTGGGAATTGCATAAGGCTCAATCTATCTCCTTTCTAAATAGGAACAACACTTAAAAAGCACCTTTCCATCTTAAATCTCTCTAGAACTTTGTTAATATATGCTTTCTGAGACAATCCTTACAATCCCTGTGATCTATCACGGGATATTTCAATTCCAATCACATAGGATGCCTCACCCATATCTTTCATTACAAAGTTCTCAGAAAGAAATTTCTTAGTCTCATGTAATAAGCCAAGATCATTAGTAGCATGCAAAATGTCATCAACATACAAACTCAAAATTATAAACTTGCTCCTATTGACCTTCAAATATATACATTGATTAACAATGTTCTCCTTAAATCCGAAAGAAGCGATGGTATCATTGAACTTGAGATATCATTGTTGGGAAGCTTGCTTAAGTTTGTATATTGACTTCTTAAGTTTCACACCATGTGGTCCTTTCCTTTAACAACAAAACCCTTAGATTGGTCCATATAGACCTCTTCCTTTAAATTCCTATTCAGAAAAGCTGTTTTCACATCTATTTGGTGAAGCTCTAAATCATAATGAGCTTATAGTGCCATGATAATTCTAAATGAGTCATTTTTAGAAATAGGAGAAAAGGTTTATTTGTAGTCAACGCTGTCTTTCTAAGTGAAAACTTTGGGCACAAGTTTAGCCTTATGTTGTTCAATATTGCCATTAAAGTCATGCTTGGTCTTAAAGACCCACTTACACTAAACTCTTTTACAACCTTCAGGCAATTCAACAAGATCCTAGACTTCATTGTGATCCATGATTTCAAGTCTTCTTTCATGGCATCTAGCCACTCAATAGAATCATTACTTTCTATGGCTTATGAAAATGAAACTAGATCATCATCAATTCCTAAGTCAAATTATGACTCTTATAGATAAACCACATAATTATTAGATATAGCACATCTTCTTCGCCTTTTAGACCTTTCTAATACCACCTCTTGTGGTTCATCCACTATGGGTTCATTGGTAATAGCTTCATTATGGGGTGTTTCATCATTCATTTGTTGTTCTTGTGGGTCGTCTAAACATTCAACAACTATGGGAACAACAACTTAAGAAGATGTTTTTGGTAAAGGAATCTCCACCCTAACTTCTTGAATTTCCACTTTAGGTGGTTCCACATTCCCACTAATTTCACTATTTTCAATGAACCTCGCATTTTCAGTTTCAACAATCCTCAAACTATACCTTTAAGATTTTCTTGGATAATCAATATAGAAACCACTGGTTGTTCTTGAATCCAGTTTCTTTTCATGTGGATTATAAATTCTTACTTCTGCCAGGTAACCCCAAACATGCAGGTGCCTTAAACTGGGTTTCCTTCCTATGCATAGTTCAAAAGGAGTCTTTGGAATTGTCTTACTAAGAACCCTGTTTAACAAATACATGGCAGTTTTTAGAGCATACATTCACCATGATAAGGTTAAAAAAGAATAGCTTAACATACTCCTAACCATATCCATTAAACTATGATAACGTCTTTCCGCAACACCATTTTGTTCCAGTGTACCTGGCATTGTGTATTAAGCACATATGCCATGCTTTTTAAGAAATTTAGCAAATGGAACATGGCGTTGTCCAATTTCACTGTACATTCCATAATATCTACTACCTTTATCAGACCTGACAATTTTCACTTTTCTATCTAGTTGTCTTTCAACCTTAACAATAAACACCTTTAAGGCATTTACTGATTGAGATTTTTCATGCAACAAATAGAAATATCCATAACGTGAAAAATCGTCAATAAAGGTGATAAAATACTTTTCTCCACCAAAATATGGAACATTAAAAGGCCCACATATGTTGGTGTGTATAAGTTCGAGGAGCTGTGTGCTTCTTGTGGCCTTCTTCTCAATTGTGTGTTTTGTGTGTTTTCCCTTAATACAATCCACACAAATACCAAGATCAGTAAAATCCAAGTCAGGGAGGATTTCATTCTTTACCCATCTTTGTATTCTTTATTTGGATATGTGACCCAAATGTTTATGCCACAAGTAAGCTGAACTTTCATCTACTAAACCACATTTAGTACCAACATCATGATGCAAAGTCAATACAGTCTCAACAAAAAGATTATGAAGCTTTAATTTATACAAACCATTACAAAGAACATCAGAACTAATAAAATGATTATGCTTAAACAAACTACAACATCCATTTCCAAACTTAAAAGAATATCCAGCTGTATCAAGTTTTAACAAAGAAATTAAATTACGAGAAATAGAAGGAACATAAAAAGTTGAAAAAGATCTAAATGATGTCCAGTGTCTAAAATCAAACGATAAGTTTTGATGGCTTCAACTGGAGCTTTGACTCGGTTTCTCATAAGCACAAATTTTTCATTTGTGTTTATGGTTTGGGTCATAAGGAATCCTTGCATCATATTTGAAACATGAGTGGTACAACCAGAATCAATCCACCAAGTATTATAAGGAACTTTTGCAAAATTTGATTCGAAACATATGAAAGCACTAGGGTTACCTTTACTTTCAAACTATGTCTTACGTTTTAGGCAGTCTTTCTTGTAGTGTCTAGGCTTTCTACGAAATGGCACACATCTTTCTTTTGTTCCTTCTTGTGTATTTGGGCAGATGGCACATTAACCTTTAGTGGTCCTTTATTGCCTTTTTGATTCTTCTTTCTTGGTTTCTTTTTAGCTCCTGGCTAACCCATGAGATTAATTGAGTGAGTTCCTTACTTCTTCAGTCTTGCTTCCTCTTGAATAAACAAAATTTGCAATTCTATCACATTCCATTTATCCTTTATTGTGTTGTAATTTATTTGGAATGGACCATACTGAGAAGGCAAGGAGTTCGTAATGAATGTCACAAGGACACTTTCAACCACTTTCCATTCCCATGGATCCCAATCTTGTTGCTATGATTATCATCTCAGTGACGTGCTCATGCATGGTGCAAGAACCTTCAAACTGCATGGTAGTTTACGTACCCGTCAGTGTCCCAGCAATTGACTTATCAACAATGTCAAATTAGGATATACTTTCCATAGATTCCATAAATTTCTTTGCACTGTCAGTTTTAGAGATCGTTGACTTGATGTTCTTTGCTATTGTCATCCGCATGAACATTGAGCTTAGTCTGTTTGATCTTTCTAAAGCATCATAGAAAGATCTCTGTTCAACACTACTAGTGTCAATAATAGCAGCGGGCTTATCATGTAGGAGTGCGAAATCAAGATACAGAACACCTAAGTGAAACTGAACTTGTTCAAACCATTTAGGAAAGTTAAGCCCATTGAACTTCATAATAGACGAAGCTTGCAAATGAAGAGAAATAGGAGCAAATGCTACAAATAGATAAAATGCTCACACGTTAATGCTTTGAGTCATAAATAAACACATAATAAATATTCAAATAACATTTACATAGGCATAAATGTACATTGAAATTCTCCTTTGGGTGATCCAATAATGTACGACAGTAAACATAATTGATGCTTATTATTATTATTTTAAATTTCACATAATTGGCAATTAAATATATTCCAATTAGATATGCTCACAATCTTTTGATGTACTAAACATATTTAACCAAGTACATCAATTAACTACTGTTATGTTCATGATTATAAAATAACTAATCAACTTTTAGGCGATCCTTAAATATTTTGTAATCAATGAACTTCAATATACCCATTATCAAGAAAAATATATCATTATGTCATCTCATTGATAGCATCACATAATCATGTATAATTGAATTTTATTTAATTTGACATCCATAGAAACATTCTAATTTTATCAAAAGTCAACTTTCAAGGTCAACGGTCAAACTGAGTTGGTCAACGAGCATAGGAAACGACTAAATCGGGTCTGGTTAAACCCGGATCCATTACCTAGTCCACCTTTGGGCCTTTAAACTTTAATATCCATTTCCTTTCTTTAATGGACTTAATGCCCACTTATCTTTTACTGTAGGCTGCTTTAAGCAACTAGGCTTAAAGCCCTATTGAAACCAACTCATTGTCTTGGTAAATAGCCTAACGTGCAGCACATGGGATTCAGCAGCAATCCCATGTTTTAGCCACGTACACGTTATAACGGCATGCATGTTTTTTTTTTTTTTTGAATTTCAATTATCCAAACGAAATCTCTTTTCGAGGGAAAACCAAAACTTTAACAACTGACTTAGATTATAATCGTATACATGATTATTTTTTTTTTAAAGGGGCCGTTCAAAGCTTGAAAAAAACTTTTCTGCAAAACACTTTTCCTTTCAATATGCATTCAGATGGAAATGTGCAGCCCACTTTGCTTTTAATTACATTCAGTAATATCATTCAATAATATATATATATATATATATGTATATCAAACAATCATTCATTGTTGACAGTAAAGCACGAATATCTGTAATCTGATGAAACGCCATAGACAAAACTTTTTAACCTATTGTACTACTACTGGTAAAAAAGATACATGCTTAACCCACCAATATACACCACCAATAACCATAAATCTAGTTCTGTGATTTCCTTGACAAATCACATGAGAGGAACCAAACATCATCAAAATTAATTTTGTCATCAACGAGAATTTAAGGATATTCAATTAGGAAGAAAATTAATAGACATCAATGGAAAATCACACGTTCTTAAACCTATGGCTTGGATACCACATATTAGGAAATTTCTTAATTATGCAAATCAAAACTTAATATTGCATAAATTAATGCCAGGATCTTTAAACTATATGATTCTCACAAAAAATAAAATTAGAGAAGAAGACATACCTTGATCTATGATAAAGACTTGATGAATACGATTGATCACGGGAGGCCTTTAAAGAAAACTATGTTTCTTTCTCTTAACCCCTCGCAATTTTGACTAAATATTTTTCTTGATGGAGAGAAAAAGATATATAGTTAATGGATAGAGAGAGGATCAGTTTCTATTGAAATCCTTTTATAATCCACATACCATCAATGTGTGCAGTAAATAGAAAATATCTCCTTCTTGACCAATACGATTTAGACATGTAATTATTATCCTTTAATTAAATAAAACAACAATTAGGAATGTGACACTTGGACCACTAAATAAAATATGTAACAAACCACTATACCTGTCACCACTGCATTATGCACCCAACTAAGTGATATTCACTCTTGTATATTGTTTTTTAATTATCTTCAAGTGATTGTTGTTATTATGTATAGATATTTAATTCAAATTTTATTGAGGTTGCATTTAGTTGTATTGAATCTATGTAACACTCTGAAATTAATTAATGTTATTAATATGTAAAATGGTGGATTAGTGTGTCATAATGAATATTTTAAACTTAATTCGATCATTTCGTGAAATTTCTAAATCTATATTATTTTTTATTATTTTAAATAATTCTTAATTACTCTTAATTAATTTTAATCGCTATTTTAAAATTTTGAAACAAAAGAATTTGTCAAATGTCAAATAGGTCCCATTTGAAACCAGTGTGCTGCTGCACACGGTTTTGTGCAGTTACCAGCCTCTCCCTCTCTTTATTTATTCCTCCACTCTCTCTCTCACTCACTTAATCTCTCTTTCTCACTCTCTCTCCCATGTCTCTCTCTCCTCTCTCGGTTTCTCACTCTCTCTCAATTTGCTCTCAAAATTTTGAAACAAAAATCGATCCCAAGCTTCGGGTAAGTGGATTGAAGGCTCAGGAACGCGGTTTAGCAACTATAAACTCAAATTAAAGCCTTGATTCGAGGTTGTACGTGGATCCGCGGAGCTAACGTATAGCGGACCGGGATTACGGTGTGGGACACCGACACTAGTATCGAGGTAGGACTTCTACTTCTTTTCTTTGGTAACCTAATTTTAAAATGATTTTGGCCTAAAAGGGATTTTTATCAAAATGTCTTCAATAACTGATTGAAAGAGCATTTTATTGAATGTTTTTACAGACAGTAGGTTGAGGTGGTTTTTATAATAAACCTCATAATGAATGTAAATGATTATATTTGATAAAAAGAGATTTTAATAATCATAGAAAGATATATATAAATATATTTAGGGCATGATGCCATATCAGAGATTGGGTCGTATAGTGCGCGACCTTGGAGGCAGGTCTCGAAACCCAACTGGGCCACTACGGTGGTGATTTACATATGGTTTGTCTAGAAAAATAAAATGGCATTTTTTTGGTCGGCCTATTTAAACTGTTTTGGTAAGAAAAGTTTTTATTAAATTTTCATCTATTTATTATTTGTTCTGGTTTGTTTTCTACATATTTATTTGAATGATGAAATTTCTTTTAAAATTAAATATTTTCAAATTATAGTCCTACTGAGCCTTCCGCTCACTTTTTATTTGTTTTAAAATCTTACCCTTAGGTGGGTATTAGCTTAGGATTGGAGAAGAGTCCGCTGACAGGACTTGCGACCAATAGAAGATTTGGGTAGGTTGTAGTACAACAATTCAAGGCATGTAAAATCTTAACTTTTCTCTTTTATTTCGGACTGTGGTTGTATTGTAATATTGTCAGTACTGTGTGTGTGCATAAGATGTGGGTCAGTGGGACCCATTCTCGCCTCACCTTCTATTTTATTATTTTATTGTCTACTCATCGCTTATTTTATTTTATTATTTTATTTGTTCGAATATTATAACTGCTCGCTTTAAATAAACGATTTTAAAATTATCACATTTTTATTTATAAATTTAATTCAAAAACCCAAATTTTATTTAAATCTCTGTTTAATTAACTCAATTAATCCACCACGTCACTTCCCGTACTCTGGGGCATGACAGAATGGTATTAGAGCCCAATGGTATGAACCTTGGGAATTGTGCACACATAGGTACGACAATGAAATACCACTAACAGTCCAAATTTTGTTTTCAAAAGTGAGAGAATGACACCTAGATGACGCTCGACAGCTGATGTCGAGTTTGGAAATGATGAGGGCATGAATAGGGCTATGTTTACTGCATTCTAGCAGATGGCAGCCAGGGCAAGGCCAGATAACTCCGAGGCTAGTCGCCGGCATTCATACTTTAAGGAGTTTCGACATACATCTGTATCGACCTTTGACGAAAATGGGGACCCACAAGTGGCAGAATATTGGTTAGATTCGATCGTGAAGCATCTAGATACTCTAGGTGTGCCAGCGGAGTATCGTGTGAAATTTACGGCATACAAGTTTGAAGGTGGTGCTAATACTTGGTGGAAGCAAGCTAAACGCCTAGAAAACAATGGTAACATTAGTTGGGATAGGTTTGAGGAGCTGTTTTACGAACGCTACTTTCTGTAGGGATACAGGGATCAAAAGGTGGCAGAATTCTATAGGTTGCAGCAGGGTGATATGTTAGTACGGGAATATGAAGCAAAGTTCAATAAATTGGCCAGGTTTGCTCCATCTACAGTGGCATCGGAGCTTGAAAAGTGCATCAAATTCTAGGACGGACTTAAAGCCCCTATTCGATGACAGGTGGTTGCCCTACGACTCAGGAACTTTGGAGAGCTTGTGTCATCAGCAATATCAATGGAGAATGACTATGCACAGTACTGTGAGAATCGAGTCAAGACGTCAGGAGGACCATAGAGGAGCGGTAGGAGGAGCATCAGTAGTCGACCGACTCCGGGAAAGAATAAACAGGTAGCGCGAACAGCGGCAGCAACAGTTCATCCAGCAACAGGCGCAACAACCCCTACAGCTTCCATTGTCACTATTGCCAGCAGCTGGGACACATCAAGAGGAATTATCTGATCAGGAGTGCTCGCCTAGGATTCCAGACTGGAGAAGGAGCTAGTTGTCAGCCCTAGCTTCAGACTCTACCTTAGCAGCAGCAGTACCCTTAGCTTCCGTTCAATCAGTTCTCTCCTCAGCAACTGCCATATTCAGCGCAAGGACACCAACCGCAGAACTTTCAGCGTAACGTCCCTCAATATCGAGCATCGAGTACAGCCAGTGTGCAGTTGCCATCATCGCAGCAGTATCGGCCAGCTAACCCAGGATCTAGTAATGTTGGTAGAGGAAAAGGGAAAGCTCCAGTACAGGTTCACGTGATGACATTAGGGAGTTCAGATGCCCAGACTAGTAACGCGGTTGTCGATGGTACAATTATGGTTTCTTAGTCTTTAGCACACATATTATTTGATACTTGTGCCACTCATTCTCTCATTTCGAGCTCTTTTATGCATGCATTGGGATTAGAAATAGAATAGTTTGATGAACCCATAGTTATAGCTTCACCCTTGGGGTGGGTGTGTGTGAATAATGTTTGTAAAGCTTGTAAAATAAAGATTGGGGATGAGATTTTGAAAAGTGATTTGATTGTAATCCCCATGAGATCATATGATGTAATCCTAGGGATCGACTGGTTGTCCAGATATAATGCAGTGGTAGACTGCCAACTTAGGAAAGTAACCCTAGTGTCCGATAGGGGGACGGTAATCACTTACCAGGGTAGTGGTGATCGGTTAATGAGTGAGCGTCTCGTAAGGGCTTGTCTCAGAGGGCAGAAGAACGCAGCTTGCTATGCCTTCCTCATGAACCTAGAAGGAGAATCTAACGCCTTGAGAAGAAGTGCAGCAATCCCAATGGTAGATGAATTTGAATATGTCTTCCGCGACGAGCTACCAAGATTGCCACCGCATCAGGAAATTGAATTGTTTCTAGGGACAGCACCAATTTCCATAGCACCTTATCGGATGGCGCTGGCAAAGATGAAAGAACTTAGGAAGCAGCTTTAAGAGCTTGTTGGTAAGAGATACATCCGGAATAGCACATCACCATGGGGAGCATTAGTTTTATTTGCAAAGAAGCATGATGGGACTCTCAGATTATGTATAGATTATCGACAGGTGAATCGGGTCATAGTGAAGAATAAGTATCCTCTGCCTAGGATTGATGAGTTGTTTGATCAGTTGGGAAGCTCACGGTATCTGTCGAAGATAGATTTAAGATCAAGATATCATCAACTCAGGATTAAGGAAGAGGACATTCCCAAGACAGCTTTTAGGACTCAGTATGGACATTTTAAATTTCTGGTGATGCCGTTTGGATTGACGAACGCTCCGGCAGCCTTCATGGATTTGATGAACAGGATATTCAGGCCTTACTTGGATTAGTTTGTGATCGTGTTCATCGACGACATCTTGGTTTATTCTAAGACTTGGGAGCAGCATGAGCAGCATCTCAGGATCATGCTTCAGACTTTGCGGGAGCATCAGTTGCATGCCAAGAAGGAAAAGTGTGAATTCTGGTTGACAGAGGTCAAATTTTTGGGTCATGTCATCTCCGAGCATGGTAGTAGTGGATCCATCAAAGATAGAAGCTATAGTGGATTGGGAACGACCGAGGAATGTGGCAGAAATTCATAGTTTCTTAGGACTTGTAGGATATTACAGGAAATTTGTGAAAGACTTTTCGAAGATAGCAGCACCGTTGACAAGATTTGTCAGGAAGAATGTCAGGTTTGAGTGGAATGAAGAATGTGAGTTCGCTTTTCAAGAATTGAAGAATCGGTTGACCTCAGCCCCAGTATTGATCATTCCTAGTAGTGAAGAGCCACACGAAGTTTACACAGATGTGTCAGGACGTGGACTTGGATGTGTGTTAATGCAACATAGACGTGTGGTAGCGTACGGATCGAGACAGCTACGACCCCATGAACAGAATTACCCTATTGATGATTTGGAACTCGCAGTAGTGATTCACGTGCTAAAGATCTGAAGATGTTATCTATATAGGGCGACATTTCAGGTTTTCTCCGACCATAAGAGTTTGAAATATTTGTTTACTCATAGGGATTTGAACTTGAGGCAGCGAAGGTGGATGGAATACATGGAGGATTATGATTTCGCGCTGCAGTATCATCCCGGGAAAGCTAATGTTGTTGCAGATGCACTCAGTCGGAAGTCTTCAAGGATTCTCGCTTGTTTGGCTCTTGAAGACTGGAAGAGGGATGCAACAGTGAGTGAGTACGGGCTACAGTATCATGAAGACTACAATCGCGTTTCGGTGTACCACATGGAGATGACCCCAGCTCTTGTTCAGATGGTGAAGCAAAATCAGTGGCAAGACCAGCACCTTTAGGGAATCTAGATGTGAATTCAGAACGGAGAGCAGTTTGAAGAATGGAGGATACATACGGATGGATCGTTGTACTTTAGGGAGCGTCTAGTAGTTCCAGCAATTGCAGAAGTAATGAAGGTCGTAATGGATGAAGCTCATAAGTCTCAATTCGTCATTCATCTAGGAAACACGAAGATGTACCGTGATCTTAAGAGGCAATATTGGTGGAGAGGTATGAAGAAGGATATCCGAGAGTACGTGGCCAAATGTACGACTTGTCTTCAGGTGAAAGCAGAGCATCAGAAGCCAGCACGTCAGCTTCAGCCGCTTCTTATTCCAGGGTGGAAATGGGAGCACGTGACGATGGATTTCCTTACCAGATTGCCAAGGACGGAGCAGCGGCACGATGCAATTTGGGTCGTGGTCGACAAGTTAACGAAGTCAGCTCATTTCATTCCGTTTAGATCGACATGTTCAAGGAGGATTCTCCAGGAAATATATCTGTAGAACATAGTAAGATTGCATGGAGTTCCTTTATCCATTATATCAGATAGGGATACCAGGTTTAATGCCAAGTACTGGAGGAGCATTCAGGAGGCTTTAGGTACAGATTTGAACTTCAGCACGGCATTTCATTCTCAGATCGATGGACAATTTTAGCGAGTTATTCAGATTCTTGAAGACATGTTGCGTGCGTGCGCATTAGACTTCGACGGGAACTAGAAGAAGTACTTGCATCTAGTAGAGTTTGCGTACAATAACAGTTATCAATTGAGTATTGGTATGGTATTGTTTGAAGCGTTATATGGACGACCGTGTCGATCGTCTGTGTGTTGGGCCGAACCAGAAGATAGAGTTATTCTTGGGCCAGATGAGATTCGTGATAGCAATGAGAAGATCGTCATGATTCGAGACCGATTGAAAGCAGCTCAGAGTCGACAGAAGAGTTACGCGGATAGGAGATGTCGACCCTTGGAATTCGAGGTTAGAGACTTTGTTCTCTTGAAGGTATCGCCTCGCAAAGGCATTTCACGATTCGGAGTAAAAGGAAAACTCGCGCCAAGATATGTTGGACCGTTCGAGATAACCCAATGTGTTGGTGTGGTTGCTTATCAACTCAACCTTCCTTCGAAACTTTCGCATGGTCATGACGTATTTCATGTGTCAATACTTTGAAAGTGTCCACTAGAGCAGGATAAGATCGTTTTCATTCCAGGACGTATAGATTTAGGAAGACACGACGTATGAGGAAGTGCCGATCCAGATCATCAATAGTAAAGTGATCAGTTTGCGTCGTCGCGTGATTTTGTTAGTTAAGGTCGTGTGGCAGTATCACAAGGTTGATGAAGCCACTTGGGAATTAGAGTCGAGTATGCAGGATTTGCATCCACATTTGTTTTGCTTTTGAATCGATTTGTGAATTTCAAGGACGAAATTTCTTTTAGGGGTGGAGTGTTGTAACACCCTGAAATTAATTAAATATTATTAATATGTAAAATGGTGGATTAGTGTGCCATAATGAATATTTTAAACTTAATTCGATCATTTCGTGGAATTTTTAAATCTATATTATTTTTTATTATTTTAAATAATTCTTAATTACTCTTAATTAATTTTAATCGCTATTTTAAAATTTTGAAACAAAAGAATTTGTCAAATGCTAAATAGGTCCCATTTGAAACCAGTGTGCTGCTGCACACGGTTTTGTGCAGTTACCAGCCTCTCCCTCTCTTTATTTATTCCTTCACTCTCTCTCTCACTCACTCAATCTCTCTTTCTCACACTCTCTCTCCTCTCTCGGTCTCTCACACTCTCTCAATTTGCTCTCAAAATTTTGAAACAAAAATCGATCCCAAGCTTCAGGTTAATGGATTGAAGGCTCGGGAACGCGGTTTAGCAACTATAAACTCGAATTAAAGCCTTGATTCGAGGTTGTACGTGAATCCGCGGAGCTAACGTATAGCGGACTGGGATTACAATGTGGGACACCGACACGAGTATCGAGGTAGGACTTCTACCCCTTTTCTTTGGTAACCTGATTTTAAAATGATTTTGGCCTAAAAGGGATTTTTATCAAAATGTCTTCAACAACTGATTGAAAGAGCATTTTATTGAATGTTTTTACAGACAACAGGTTGAGGTGGTTTTCATAATAAATCTCATAATGAATGTAAACGATTATATTTGGTAAAAAGATATTTTAATAATCATAGACAGATATATATAAATATATTTAGGGCATGATGCCATATCAGAGATCGGGTCGTATAGTGCACGACCTTGGGGGCAGGTCTCGAAACCCAGCTAGGCCACTACGGTGGTGATTTATATATGGTTTGCCTAGGAAAAGAAAATGGTATTTTTCTGGTTGACCTATTTAAACTGTTTTGGTAAGGAAAGTTTTTATTAAATTTTTATTTATTTATTTATTTGTTCTGGTTCGTTTTCTACATATTTATTTGAATGATGAAATTTCTTTTAAAATTAAATATTTTCAAATTATAGTCCTACTGAGCCTTCCGCTCACTTTTTATTTGTTTTAAAATCTTACCCTTAGGTGGATATTAACTTAGGATTGGAGAAGAGTCCGCTGACCGAACTTGCGACCAATAGAAGATTTAGGTAGGTTGTAATACAACAATACAAGGCATGTAAAATCTTAACTTTTCTCTTTTATTTCGGACTGTGGTTGTATTATAATATTGTCAGTACTGTATGTGTGCACAAGATGTGGGTCAGTGGGACTCATCCTTCTATTTTATTATTTTATTGTCTACTCATCGCTTATTTTATTTTATTATTTTATTTGTTCGAATATTATAATTGCTCGCTTTAAATAAACGATTTTAAAATTGTCACATTTTTATTTATAAATTTAATTCTAAAGCCTAAATTTTATTTAAATCTCTGTTTATTTAACTCAATTAATCCACCATGTCACCTCCCGTATTCCGGGGCGTGACAATCTATGACCTCCCCATTTAAATATTCACCCTGATAATCAATTTTGTAGTTGTGCCATTCAATTTGAATTGCAATTTCATGATATTTTCTATGGAGTTAAATGATATAAATAAAATATTCGAAAACTATATCACTTTTAATGACTAACACTTAGTTGTTAAAAGAACTACATTTAAAGGGCATTTGGTATTAGTGGTCTAAACTACTTTCTCAATTATAAATTGTGTAAAGCTCTTATATGCTACAGTAATAATAAAAAAATTGCTACAGTGGAAAACTCTTACATGCTACAGTAAAAACAGTAATAATCAACAGTTCTAGCCACCCTGCCAAACATCCTATTAGACTTATTTCTTTTTTGAAAATGTAATTTGTGACTACAATTTAGTCAAAAAAATGCTTTCAGTAAATTTTTTGTGACTAAATACTAGTTGTTAAATTGGATCTTTATACGACTACAAAGTTAGTCATTGTGCATCTTGCAATTGATTTAACAATGACTAATTATTTGTCGCAAATTATTTTCATGTAGTTGGTGAAAGCAATTTGGCCTCCGTACAACACAAGTTTTTGGTGTCTTTTGAAGTTTTCTTACTACTAACCCAAATTCTTTTGCAACTAATATTTTAGTCACAAAATGCATGATTGTTTAGCAACTATAATATTTTAGTTGCAAAAGACTTTCTACCACTAACTTTCAACGACTAAGGAGGGCTAAAACTTTTTAGTCGCAAAAGATTTTCTACTACCAAATTTGAACTTTCTATGGCTAAAAATTCCGTCATTGAAGGTGAAATTTCCTATAGTGTTCCTTTATTCTCATATAATTGTCTTGTATGACTTGTTTTTTTTTTTTTTAATATTTTCCTTCTTATTATTTATAATCACTCTCTCCTCTCTCCTCTCTCCTCTCTCCTGTCACCTTTTTTTTTTTAATTAGTTCATTAAGCTCTCAACGGATGTGTACAACGAGATTTGTATACACTAGTCCTCTCTCCTCTCTCCTGACTCCCTTTTTTTTTTAATCAGTTCATTAAGCTCTCAACGGATGTGTACAACGACATCTGTATATTTTAACTCTCCCCTTCACGTATAGGTTGGACGATAAATAAATGTGAGTAAATATTAATCAGTCAATATATCTACATGATTCAAAGAAAAATGGAAATATATTTCTTTGAAATTAATAACGAATAAAAATCTCGTAATTTTCATGTTGAACATAATTAGTAGAGTTATTCTAAACTTTTTTTTTCCTTTTTTCTGCTAAAAACATTTTTTTATTAGCTGAAAGCCAAGTACTAGTGTAAAAATAATTATAACGTATGCACAAAGCTATAGATAAGATTAGATGAAGATTAACATATACAAATTACTGTCATACAGAAAAAAATTTGCAACATCCATGTTGCTCAAATAAAAAAATGACAGCTCAATACATCTTTTCTTAGTTAAGGGCTAAAATATATCTATAATTTTAATATTTTTTTAGGTAGAAATGTCCCGTTTTTTTGAATGGTGAAATAACTCGTTTTCTTAATAAATAAAGGATACATTCATCAAATTATTCCCCAGGTGAAGCAAAGCACATCCACAAGCACATGCCACGTGCGGTGGCAATTGCCACAATACGCTAAGGGCTAAGATGCGCACTCAGAGCCTCGAGATTCCCCGTACAACTTCCCCTACTCACCCATAGCGCGCTCTGCGCACCACGCGCGCAATGTTCGTGTCGCCAGCCAATCCCCTTTTTTTCTGTCTCTCTCTTTTTTTTTTTTGGTTTCCTTTTTTTCAACCGGTTCTTCGTCCCTGTATTCGCTGGACACATTGAAGACTTTCCACAAAAGTGAAGTCAAACTTGAACTTTTAATTATTACATTACTCATCACGGGTATAATAAACAGTTTCTCGATCGAAATCCAAAAAATCACCACACCCACTGCTCTTTAACAGCACGTGTTCAGGTCAGGGCGTTCTTGGTAATTTGAGTTCAGGGATCAGATCCTCTGTGCCCTGTTTGGTTCATTAGTTTGTTTTAGTTTAAACTTTTTTTGTTTAAACAGAAAAATTCAAATTATATAGTTGAATAATAATCTAAACTAACTTTTAAATATACAATTAAAGTATTAGTTTGAATAGGATATTCAATTTGAATTTATATTTGGATGGGTAAAACTTTAGTTTGAAACATAAAGAAATTATTTAATTAAAAATAAATATAAAATATGTAAAAAGAAGTTATTTAATTAAAAATAATATAAAATAATAGTGTTAAATTATTAGAAAAAAGAATAGAGAGACAGCCTCTGTTAGTTAACTGTAAGGTTTGACCATTAGTTGACTGTTAATTTTACTTAAAATACCAAAATTGCCCTCCATTTATTAGAAAATATTTTAAGCTATTTATGCACCTAAAAATGGCATTTTTGGCTTTTTTGACATTAAAAAATACGCATAAATAAATTAAACACACTTGTAACCAAACTAACTAATTCTAGCAAAACCATAATTCAATTATAAAGAATGTTTATTTTTTCATTAAACTTTAAAATTATAAACAAAAAAAAGATTTTCTGAGAAAAATATATAATTTAAAAAATTATTAAAAAAACCTAAGAAATCTTTATTGAAAAACTATAAGAAACTTATCAAAAAAAGAAATTTGATTTAAAAAAGAAACCTAAAAAATTTGATTTAAAAAAACAAAATAAATCTGATTTTTTCTTTTTTTTTTACTAAAAATAAATTTGATTTTTAAAAAAACCTAAAGAAATTTGAATTCAAAAAAAAAAAACCAAATATATATATATATATATATCTATCTATGGGTGTGACTAGAGTCGGCAATTTCGGACACGACATGATGACACGATACGAAAACGATACGATATAAACAGGTTTAGAACGCACGTATATTAATTGGGCCATAAATGAGTTGGCATGAATGACATAAAAATAAACGTGTTGGATTCGTGCTTACACGTTTAACACGCTTAATTAAACGTGCAGTAAGCGTGTTAACACGACACGACACGACCCGCACGTTTATAGCACGTTTAATAACTATAGTATTTAGTAAAAGAAATATATTTCAAGTATATTTATTAAAATAAAATATAAGAAAATATAGAATGTAAAATTTGTAATCAAAACTAATAGGTTGTTGAAACTAATTAATTAAGTTTAAGATGTGTTTTATAACTTTATAAACCATTCTTTCTATTAATTATTATTAGAATATATACCTAGAATATGTAACCTTAATTTTTGATTTATTTAATTTAAGCCAATTAAAAAACCCTTTTTTAAGTTTTTTAAGTTAAGTGATTATACCAAAATATAATTATATGAAAAATACCCCAATTTTAGACCTATGTTTACACTAAAATATCAATAAAATCAATCAAGAAATATATATTTATATATTAAATAATATAAGCTTAAAACAAAAAAAAAAAAAGCTTAAAACAAAAAAGTTTTGGATTTGCAGGGCAAGGAATCGAACCTTGCACTTGGAGTGTGTTGTTGCTTGTCTCACCGCCACACTAGATAAGCAACTAGTGTTAAATATATGTTTTTTTACTCATGTGAACTGCAGCACAAAAGTCTCACATCGAGAGGAGAGTAGAATCCTTCACAACTCTTCTTTATATAAGGACAAGCTTCTCTCTTTTTATATTCGGTCTTGGTTGCCAATGAAGCCAAGTGGTTTTAAAACAATAGTTCTTCAATTTGAGCTCTTCAAAAGATTGGGCTCTTTAAAATATTGGAGAGAAAATTTAGTTTAAAATTTTTAATAAATGAATATTATTATAATTTTATAGTAAAAAAATATAAAATTATATAGTAAAAAAGTAAATATTAAGTAATTTAATTGTGTTATGTGTTATAAATGTGTTGGTATGAATACTATTTATAATCGTGTAGTAAGCACGTTGTTATAAATACAAATAGTAATCGTGTTGTAAGCGGGTTGGTATGAATATAAATATTAATCGTGTCGTGTCGTTTTATGCGTGTTGTAAACGGGTCGTGTTTGGGTTTATATTTTCAGCACGTTTATTAATCGTGTTAATCATGTAGTATCGTGTTACGCATGTTATAGGCGTGTCGTGTTCATGTTTATATTTTAGGCACGTTTATTAATCGTATCGTGTTTGTGTTTAGCATAATCGTGTCGTGTTGTAATCGTGCTGGCACGAACATGGCACATAACACGATTTGCCAGCCTTAGGTGTGATGGTGGTCTATGGTGGGCTTGTTGGAAAAATAGTATGCAACAGAAATTAAAAATTTTTATTCTAGAATATTTTCTAAAACATAAGTATGACATGCTATATACACAAATTAACCAGATCTTACTAACCTTGTATGCTGAAGAGCTCCTGCAATCGATGAAGAGAAGAACGTTCTTGAAGAGCCTCAACTAACTGGTCTTTTTTGCTATTCTCTATCCACGATCAGAATGCATGTGGGCACACGTCGTAAAGCTCTTCCTAGTGACTCTCCTTCCAACCAATTAAGAAATATCCAAAACTATCGTTTGTGATTTGTGAACAATAGCTTTTTAGGGGAGTTTTAGAGACTCATAGAATAGAGTGCTCTCTCTTGATCTTTCAACTGATCTAAATAACCTTTGAGTCTCGCCATCTATTTATAGAGGCCGTACCCATGGTTGGTTATTATCAGATAAGGCCTCAAAAATTCGAATCTAGATCAATATTTGAAATAATTACGTACAAATGCGTGATCCGATTATCATTCGGTCTGTAGGCCAAACTTACTCCATCGACAAGCCGAACCTGAACCTGAAGATCAGCCTACCGAACTTGCGATAAATGATCCTTACAAATCTTTTATTTTCCACCCGTGATTCTTTGAATAATGCCTCAGTTTTAATTCAAATAACCCAATATAGAAGTTATCTGATTAAAACAACCATATTTAGATAATTTTTAGAAAAATAAATATTCTAGATAATTCAACAAGTTTATCTTAAATTAATTTCTATAAAATTAATTCAACCGATAAATAGACATGAATTATCTGATCCTATCGAATTTCAATCAATCAGATAATTTAATATAAGTTGTCAATTTATTAAAAAAGCACGCGGTATCGTTACAAGATCTATTATGAGCTAGCAAAGGGGACTTGATGGACCTATATAGTTCAAGCATAATTATGAAACCCAATATCCTAGATATACATTTCATAATTATTAACTCTAACGCTACTCCACTAAAAGCTTAGAGCTACACTATCAAACTATATAAAATTGCAAAGCTCAATAGCTAAGCATCCATGACATATCATAATGTATTGTATCCCTATAGGATATCCATAATTAGTTTAAAGATAAATTTCGTCTTACTTTGCCGATTATTTTTCTCTTATGTTCCATTATCTCACTATTAGAAAACTTACCATCCAAAGACAGTATACCATTTGGTTACACCTATGTATCCAAATGGTTGAATGCTCCAGTTTTCTAATTACAGGATAACGCATATAAAAGGATATCAGCAACTCCTAAAGAGGAGCTATGGATTCCGTATCTATGAATAACAAGTCTACGCTATCAAGAGTTATGTCTCCAATGTACCGGTATGTGTACCATCGTAAAATATGGATGTCACTTTTGGTACATCAATAGACATAAGTCAAGGCAATAGGCCCACTATTCATCATATGATTAAGATACAACATATATGATTGTTTAAAGTAAATTGATTTGCTGAGACAGAATTATAAATCTAAATCAATTACACTTTATATCCTGATCCAATACATCGTCACCTATGACAATACACTAATGTTTCTATTCGTAGAGTCCATATTCGATGGCCAAGACAAACCATTTGCCGTTAGGGATATAGACAACATAACAATCTTTGCATGAATAAAGCGCCCAACATTATTCCCTCGATTGTAGATTTCATGATTTAGATCGTTACCTTTAGAATCAAGTCTTTCGTATAATCTGTCCATCATATGCCTGATTCTAAAGGTTTAGATTGACAGTCTCAGAATTTTGTTTACTTACCATACATCCAACAAATATGAACATAAAGGGGACAACAATTTAGTATATGAATAATAAATAAATTCTTTATTGATAAAAATATCTCCAAAAACATATTATATTTTTACTCCTTAGGGCGTACATGTCTAACAATCTCCTACTTGCACTAAGTGAGTAAATATGACAAATCCTGCATCCCCATATCTTCCACATGCCTCTCGAAAACTCTCGTAGTTAGTGCCTTCGTGAATGGATCAACCAAATTGTCCTCGGATGCGATTTTGCATACAGCAACATGCCCGCTCTCAACAAATTCCTTTATCACATGATACTTCCGATCAATATGCTTACTCTTCTTGTGAAATCTTGATTCCTTAGCATTAACTATCACCGCATTGTTATCACAATACAACAATTCCTTTATCACATGATACTTCCAATCAATATGCTTACTCTTCTTGTGAAATCTTGATTCCTTAGCATTAACTATCACCGCATTGTTATCACAATACAGCAATACCGCTTTATCTATACTAGGAACTACCTCAAGATCCCCAAGGAACTTGCTGAGCCACACTACTTCTTTTGAAGCATCACTAGCTGCCACATACTTGGCCTCCATCGTTGAATCCGAAATGCAATCTTGTTTGACACTTCTCTAAACAATAGCACTGCCTCCCAGAGTAAACACAAAACCCGAAGTCGATTTTCTCGAATCTAGACAAGATTGGAAATCCGAGTCAATATATCCTAGAGGTGTTAAATCCTCATCCAAATATACAAGCATATACCCTCAAGTCCTTCTTAGGTACTTGAAAATATGCTTGACCGCAAGTGGATCCGACTGAAATCAACTTACTATCTTGACCCCATAACTAATATTTGGTTGTGTGCAAAGCATGGCATACATGAGACTACCCACTGTTGAAGCATATCTTTATGTATTCTCTTTCTTGATCATACTTTGGTGAGTCTTTCTTATAAAGAGTTATTCTAGACCCAAATGGTTGCCCACCTTTCTTGGAATTCTACATTGCATACATTTTGAGAATTTTATCTATGTAGCCCGCTTTGGATAAAGCTATCATTTTGTTCTTTCTATCCCGAAAGATCTGGATATCGAGAACATAATTAGCTTTACCTAAGTCTTTCATGTCAAACTGCTTGGTCAACCATAATTTGACTGATGACAACACCCCAACGTCATTGCTAATTAGTAGAAAGAGCAATAGAAAAACCACATTCCCCACCTTAATGAGTTTGTAAACACATGGTTCGTCCACATTTTATGTGAACCCATAAGCCTTGATCACTTAATCAAATCTTATGTTCGAAGAACGGGAAGCCTGCTTAAAAATATAAATTGACTTTAGCAGCTTTCAGACCTTACCCTCCTAACCTTTAGTCTTGAACCCGTTTGGCTATACCATATAAATGGACTCATCAAGATAGCCATTTAGAAAGGCTGACTTAACATCCATATGCCAAATCTCATAATCAAGAGCAGTAGCTATGGACAAGAGAATGCAAATGGACTTAAGCATGGCTACAGGCAAAAAGGTTTCCTCATAATTGATTCCTTTCTTTTGCGTGTATCCCTTAGCTATCAGTCTAGCCTTATAGGTTTTGACTTTTCCATCTAGTCCTCTCTTTTTCTAATAAATCCACTTACACCCTATGGGTTTTACCCCTCCGGGAAGATACACAAATTCTTAGACCCGATTAGTCTCCATAGACTTCATCTTTGTGTTTATGGCCTCTGTTTAGAGTTTTAAATCAACATTCTCCATAGCCTCTTTTTAAGTGTAAGGATCCTTGCATGTTCATTTGGTTCAGCCAAGAAAGCCTCGCCATTGAACATATACGTCTCAGTTTGACGCCTAATCCTCCTACTACGCTGAAGCCCCTTAGGTTGTTGTTCGGTTGGTTTTTTCTACATTGATTGGAACGGTTTCATTCAAAACCCCCTGAGTGACTGAATCACTCACCAACTCCTTGAGCACCACTTTGCTTTAAGGTTTAAAGTCGTCTAAGTAATTTTCCTCAAGGAAAGTTGCATTAGTTGAAACCACAACTTTATTTTTCTTTGGGTTATAGAAATTACCCCTTTTAGTCCCTTTTGAATATCCTATAAACACACAAAATTCCAAACGTGCTTCCAACTTATTGAAACACCCGTTATTTTAACGGGTATGATTTTGTAAAAATCATATGAATAAAATGTTACTTTAGCATTTTTACTAAGTCTTCACAGTAAATATTTTAAATCTACCTATCACTCATTTCTACCAACCTTGTCCCGCAGCATTAATGCTTAATTAAGTAGCCTCAACTACTTACAGACATAGAATTAATTCACTT
>CAMOHE010051910.1:99729-130539 GCA_946598075.1 Artocarpus hirsutus
GTAAGATTCGTTTTTACTTTGTGATGGCTGTGTTAAGTTATTTGGGAATTGTACTATGGTGATGATGACTGTATTTTAAATATTTGGTGCTACATTAAAAACTGTGGTTTGTATTTTAAATATTTATTTTTGTTCAAAGACCCATGGGCATTGTTTAATAGACTTAAATGATATTGAATCTAAGTTTATTTTTATTTATTAAATACTGTTAACCCCCATATAGGGGCGTTACACTTATTCACTTCCTTAAACAAGACATGAGCTAGACATCTCCATATGCGCATATGGTTTAAGGATGTCCTTTTCCCCGTCTACAACTCATGAGGAGTTTTAGGAACCGATTTTGAAAGCACATTGTTCAAAAGATAACATGTGGTTTGTCGTGCATATCCCCAAAAGGATAAAGGCAATGATGAATAACTCATCATGGACCTAAACATGTCCAACAAAGTCCTATTTCTTCTCTCAGCCATGCCATTCTACTGTAGGGTGCCCGACATAATCAAATGGGATAGAATCCATTCTCTAATAAGTGTTCTAAGAACTCATCATAAAGGTATTCTCCACCTTGATCAGATCAAAGTACCTTTATAGGTCTACCCAATTACTTTTCCACGTGAACCTGAAACTCCCTAAACTTGTCATAAGTTTTACTTTTGTGGTGCATTAGGTACATATGCCCATACCTTGAGTAATCATCAATAAAAGTTACAAATTACTCATACCTTCCTTGTGCGTAGATGTTCATAGGTCCGTAAACATCGCTATGCTCGAGTTCTAGAACCCCTTTGGCTCTATTGCCCTTAGACCTAAATGGTCTTTTAGTCATTTTACCCTCCAAACAAGATTCATATTATGGTATAGATTCCACTTTTAAGTAACTTAAAGGCCCATCCTTTACCAACCTTTGAATCCTATTCAAATTAATATGACCTAGTCGCAAATGCCAAAGATAAGTCTTATTAGAGTGAGAAGTTTTAAGTTTTTTTGAGTCATTGTCATTAACCTCAATGTTTAGCAGTTACTCTAGCTTAGGTTTGATAAAATATAGATTATTTTGCATCCATCCATTATAGGTAAAAGATTAGTTTTTACAAATCACTACTTTATTATTTAAAAAAACTAAATAAGAGTCTTTAAATAAACAAGCTATAGAAATTGAATTCCTTTTCAATTTAGGAACATAAAAATAATCTCGCAAAATTAAACTCTTATAATTATCAAAGTAAAGATGGACATCTCTCACTACTTCAGCCAACACTAAGGATCCTTCACCTATCTGAAGCATGAAGTCTTTATGTAGCAAACTTCTTTTTTCTTTGAACCCTTGCAGAGAAGTACAAACAAGATTAGTTGCTCCAAAATCTATGACCCGAGTGTCACTGGATTTGTCAACCAAACAAGTTTCAATAACTAGAAGATCATACCTACCTCTTCAGGAAAGAAAGTCCGTGTAATTCTTTTTTATATGCCCGACCTTCCCATAGAAAAAGCACTTGAGCTTCTTCGGGTTCTTCTTTTTCTTCTTTTTGTTCTTGCCATTTGCAGGAATAGAAGACTTCTCGTTCTTAGTCCATTGCTTCTTCCCATTCCCAAAGTTAGGATTGGAACCAGATGCAGCTACCAAGTTGGTCTCGCCACCAATAGGAGTTTCCCTGATCAGATTTTTGAACTCCTATAATTGCTTCATTAACTTAGTCAAGGTCATATCCCGTCTATTGCTCAAATCAAATGAAGCTCTAAATGGGATAAACTCCTTAGATAGAGTCTCAAAGACCATAGTTATCTGTGTTTCAACATCAATGTTAACTTCATTGGTTTGAGCCTCAGCGAGGTATCCTATGATCAACATCATGTGTTCCTTCATAGATATCCTTGGTCTTTGTTTGCAGTTTAGAAGTTTCCAAAGTTCCCCTTACCATTTTGTTGGGGCCTAGCCTCCAAACATGTCTTCAAGATTATCCAAGATCTGCTTTGCAATTTCATAATCTTCATATTGAGCCTATAGCACGTTATTCATGCTGGCCATAACATAATAATGGGCCTAATCGTTAGCATCCTTCTAATGATCATACGCTTGGATTTGCTCATTTTTGGAATCTCCCATAGGCACGGGAGGACATGGTGTTGTCAGCATAAATTTCAGTTTCTAAAAGGATAAGAGAATATTTAGGTTTTGTTTCCAATCATTAAAATTCTCACCATGTCATGACCCGTTATCTTTCGGGCCGTACTTTAGCACCTTACTTACTTACATAGCTATAGAAATTTAGGGATAATTTTTCTCTTTTTTTAATAATAAAAAAGTAATATACACGTGCATATACAAACCTCCTTTATATACATGTATGTATACTTAACGTAACTTTTTTTTTCAAAAGAGTTTCATCTCACTTGAACCATACCATATTTTACAACAATTCTAAATCAATTTAATATGCTTATAAAGTGGAAACATTTCAGTGGCAGTATCCATACCCTTTGTCTACACATTGCTCATGTCTTGCTGCCAACTCATCAGTGAGGTTACTCTAATCTTACAGTTGATTTCCTACAACATGAAATAACTAGCTGAGCTAATGCTCAGAAAGTCCAAATATAGCCCACATGCATAACCTACTTGTATACATGATCCATTTATGCTTGCTTATGGACGTTCATTGTTCCTTTCATCTTTTAATCTTTATTAGGGCCCAAGAGTTCATACCATATGCACACATGGGTCATCGTAACATTGAGACCAAAACATAACTTAGAACTCTCCTTACTTCGGGAGCTGATACGACACTTTTTCTCTTTGTTTGGTGATTCAATTACTAATATGTTAATTTAGGTTGTCATATTGTGCATGATGCTCTATTTACTTATAATTTATGTATACCATACACATTTCTCTGAATGTATTAAATAGATAAATACATTAGTATAAATATTCTTTTCAAAACCACCTATTCCATACTATAGGTGGGGTTTGAACTTACTTGTTTATGCTATTGTATAGACCGACTTCAGTTCCTCCTTTAGTCGCCTGGTGTCCTGTTTAGCCAATTACATCATCATTAGCCAAATTATCACTATTTATTTATGTGTCAATACAAAGGACTTATCGATTAATAGATCGGGTTGCTCCACAGTTAACAACTCTGATAACCAAACCTTCTCAGTTCACTCTAGCTTATTGTTCCTAACGAAAGGAGAAAATTCTTGCTAGTAACATTTTTTTTCCTATTTCGGATGTTTTAGGTCCGTTCGGGTCATTTTGCAAAAAATGATGATTTTGCCGTTGGTGGGCCTTTTTAAATTCCCCAAACCCTATTTTGCTATTTTAACGAAAATTGTTGCTCATTAACTATAAAACAATAACTTAGGGTATTGGGTTTCTTATTTGGCGTTAAAAACCAAGTTTAATAAAACTTTGCAATTTTATCTCAGATTTAAAAATTTTGACGATTTTTCCCAAATTCCTTTTGTAAAATTACGTTCTTGCCCCTTAAAAACTTTTTTTTCAACTTTAATAAAATTTGTAAAATTCATAACTCACAAACGATGGCAAATTTCGACGAACTGTCTACCATTTTTAACAGTTTCGTCGAGATCTACAACTTTTATGCTTTAACTTTTCTGAAATTCTCACTGTATAGTGGGGTTGTTGGCCTTTTTCCAAATTTGCTGGGTTTATGAAAATCCTTTCAATTTTATCCTTTGCTATTTTTCACAAAAATCTACTTTAATGCAATACATCCACTGTTTTAGAGTAGGTTCCAAAACCTTTTAGCAAACATTCATGCTTGAATACATCAAAATTCATTCCTTTGAAAATCATTCAAAGTTTACAAATTTTACCCAATTTCAAAACCAAGATAAATTCCCAACCATAACATACTATAAAATCATTTAAACATACCATGAGCTAATTTAGATTGTTACATGCCATACTTAAAAAGAAGAGAAATCAAAACAAAATCACCATAAACTTTGAAAAGAGGAGATTAGGCTTTACCAAAGAAAATTGGTGATCTTGCACCTTTAACACCCTTGAATTTGACAACTTCCTAGGCATGATTCATAACAAGGAAAACTCTTATTAAACCTCCTTCAAACCTAAGGAGAAACATTAGAAAACTTAAGAAAAGTTTAGTTTTTTTGTTTTCTTACCTTGAAAAGTTTGTAAAACCTTGATCTTTAAAGCTTGAAACTGGATTGAAGAAGGTTTTGTGAAAAATTTGTTTTTGAGAAAACTTAGGGATGGGGGACTATGGCTGCTATGTGTGGGAACACATGGGGAAGTTTTGTTTTGTCTCTTATTTCCTTGGTTTCTTATTGTCCAAGTTCAATAAATATAAGAATGGATTTTTATAAAAATGATGAATCATCACCCTAATTATGATTAGGGGTAAGTTGGCCTTTTATGGTTGGGCCTCATTAATGTGGTGGCCCAATCAATACTCTCAAGGTGTCCCTTTGGTGGGACCCTCCAAACTTTATACAATGTAATTTTTTTACCACACAAATTTTTTCTTATATTATTTGGGTAAAACTAGTGAAAATGTATACTTGAATAGCATAAAATATCCTACTTATTCTTTGGTTCACTTTTGGAACCCAAACATAGTATTTCGTATATCTATGCTTTTTCCTTAGCAATGTATTTACATTGTGTCTTACCCTTTTTATACTATTTTAGGGTCTTAGCATGCTTTTTCTACTTTATTTATACCTCAATCATCCATTAAATTATATCACAATACTATAATTAATTGTAATATAAAATTTGTTCTATGGATATTATTTGCAAATTTCTGAGCATTGAAGCTTACAAAATCTGTATTTAGCAATATCCAACATTACATCAAGTTTACCATGACATTTCCTATTAACATTGTTCATTTACACGCTATTGTAATTTTTACAAAAATACGATTTATAAGGGTAAATTCATTAATTAAACCCAATTAAATATTGGACTTTATTAGTGAATTTCCCTTTGTCATTACACACTGGTTAATTGGTTTTTGTCAAGTATCAAAGATAAAGCGTTTTTAGACATTTTTAATCTACAATAAAGAATCGTATACCAAACATAAGCAAACATATAATAATTTAGTAAGATAACACAATCATGTAAAACATACAATATGTTTATGTGTCAAAACCTTGAAAATATTACAACCTTACAACGATAATTCCCAACTCAGAATTCAATAAGTCGCCTAGGGGAGACTTGCCAAATTCAATTAGGAACATAGATTCTCTCCTGATTAATATATGCCATCCAAGCCGCCCTATATGATCCAGCATATATTAATAATCGTTTCTTTAGCCATCAATTTTATTAACAGAGCTCCTAGAGGAGGTTAATAATAAAATCAACATGAGTGTATATCCATCATTTCAATCTTTTATCCATGATTTATAATCACTACCTAAGGGTGTGCAATGATAAATCATGCTAAAATACTTATCCTCTCGGAGATCCAACATGGTATATGATGAAGTCCCTTTTTAGGGGTCGGAACCACCATGTGCTACCTATGGACCAACGATAGAGGCCGTAGGTCCTCTCCTCGAAAACCTTTTCCCACTTAATCTTTTGAAATCAAGGTTTCATTACAGGATCTATTATGAGCTAGCAAAGGGGACTTGATTGACCTATATTGTTCAAGCTCCTAACAATTATGAAACCCAATATCTAGATATACATTTCACAATTATCAACTCTAACGCTACTTCACTAAAAGCTTAGAGCTTTACTCTTGAACTATATAAAATTACAAAGCCGAGTAGCTAAGTATCCATGACATATCATAATGTATTTTATCCTTCTAGGATATCTATAATCGGCTTAAGGATAAATTTTGTCTTACCTTCCCGATTATTTTTCTCTAACGTTTCATTATCTCACCATAGGAAAACTTATCATCTAAAGACAGTATACCATTCGGTTACAGGTATGTATCCAAATGGTTGAGCACTCTAGTCTTCCATTTACAAGATAACGTATATAAGAGGATATCATCGACTCCTAAAGAAGAGCTATGGATTTTGTATCTATAAATAACAAGTTTACCCTATCAAGAGTTATGTCTCTAACGTACTGGTATGCGTACCATCATAAAATATGGATGTCACCTTTTGGTACATCAAAAGACATAAGTCAAGACAACGGGCCCACTATTTATCTCAAGATTAAGATACATCACATATGATTGTCTAAAGTTAATTGAAGTGCAGAGATAGAATTATTAGCCCAAATCAATTACACTTTATATCCCAATCTAATACATCGTCACCGATGACAATACACCAATGTTTCTATTCACGGAGTCCACCTCTGATGGCCAAGATAAACCATCTCCTGTTAGGGATATAGACAACATAACAATCTTTGCATGAATAAAGCACTCAACTTTATTTCCTCGATTGTGGATCTTATGATTTAGACCGTCACCTTTAGAATCATGTCTTTTGTATAATCTGTCCATCATATGCTTAATTCTAAAGGTTTAGACTAACAGTTTCAGACTTTTGTTTGCTTATCATATGTCCAACAAATATGAACATAAAGAGGACACCAATTTGGTATATGAATAATAAATAAATTCTTTATTAATAAAAATGTCTCAAAAAACATATTAAATTTTTACTTTTTAGGGCATACATGTCTAATTAGGCTGGGTTGGGTTGGGCGACAGGGAGGTCTCGATGGAGTCAGGGCTGTGGGTAGGGGGTGGGCCGAGCTGGAGGAAAGGGGCTGACACGGTGTGGGGGCATGATAGGGTTGAGGGGCTCCTATGGTCTGGGATGGGCGATCGAGGAGGAAGGCGGGTGAGGTGTGATAGCGGAGGATGGCAAAGATGGATGACAGGAGTTGGCTGGACGACTAGACATGGGAGGCTACTGCGATGGGTTACTACTGCTCAAGAAAGGGAAGACAAAATTTACGATGGGTTGGGGGCTCTATGGGTCGATGGCAAACGGGCAGCTAGGTGAAGCAAAGAGAAGGAGGGAGGGAGGAAGGAGGTTAGTTTGTTAGGGGGGCTAGATTTTCTTTTGTCTGATCAATTTTTAGGGGTTTTTTTAATGAATGGTTAAGATTTAATTTTGAAGATCAATGATTGAGATTAAGTTGGCTATTTTAGTCATTTTCAAACAAAAATTTAATAGAGTTAACTTTAGGGATGTCAATGTGATTAGTTCTAGCTCTGGAGGTGTTATTGTAATTTGGGTAAAACACAAGGGGTTGTCGAAAAAGTAATGTAGCAGAATTTAAAAAATTTTTATACCAGAGTATTTTTCAAAACACAAGTTTGACACACTGTATGCATAAATCAACCAGATCTTACTAACCTTGTTTGCCAAAAAGCTCAGTTAATCTATGAAGAGAAAGGCACTCCAAAAGTGCCTCAACTAATTGGTCTTCTTTGTTATTCTCTATCCACGATCGGAGTGCGTGTGGGCGCACTTCGTACAAATTTTCCTTGGGACTCTCCTTTTAACCAATCGAGGAAACTCATAACTAAGATTCGTGATTTGTGAACAATAGCTCTTAAAGAGTTTCAGAGACTCATAGTATAGAGGGCTCACTCTTAATTCCTCAATTGATCTAAATAACTTATGAGTCTCACTCCCTATTTATAGAGTTCGTGCCTAGGTTTGCTCTTATCAGATAAGGCTTCAAAAATTTGAATCAGGATCAATATCTGATAAAATCGCATCTAAAAACACGTGATCATAATTGTTCGGTTGGCAGGCCGAACAGGCAGATCGGCCTGCCAAACTTAGTCCACCGGCAAGCCAAACTAGAAGATTGGCCAGCCGAACTAACAATAAATGATCCCTGTGAATCTATATTTCTCACTCGAGATTCTTGGGATAAAGCCTCAATTTTAATTCAAATAACCAAATAGAGAAGTTATCTAATTAAAACAGTCATATCTAGATAATCTCTAGGGAAATAAATATTCATGATAATTCAATAAGTTTATCTTGAATTAATTTATTCAAAATTAATTGAACCAATAAACAGACATGAATTATCTGATCTAGATAATTCAACACGTTTATCTTGAATTAATTTTTCATAAAATTAGTTCAACTGACAAACAGACATGAATTATCTAATCCTATCAAATTTCAGCCGATCTGATAATTTGACATAAGTCATCAATTTATTGCAAAAGTACGTTGTATTGTTACAGGATTTATTATGAGCTAGCAATGGGGACCTAATGGACCTATATAGTTCAAGCTTTTGATACTTATGAAACATAATATCCTAGATATATATTTCATAATTATCAACTCTAATGCTACTCCACTAAAAGCTTAGAGCTACAATCTCGAATTGTATAGAATTACGAAGCCCGAATAGCTAAGTCTCCATGACATATCATAATGTATTGTATCCCTATAGGATTATCCATGATCGGCTTAAGGATAAATTTTGTCTTACCTTCCGATTATTTTTATCTTACGTTCCATTATCTCATCATCAGAAACTTACCATCCAAAGATAGTATAGCATTCGGTTACACCTATGTATCTAAATGTTTAAGTGCTCTAGTTTTCCAATTACAGGATAACGCATATAAGAGGATATCAATGACTCCTAAAGAGGAGCTATGGATTCCATATCTATGAATAATAGGTCTACGCTATCAAGAGTCATGCCTCCAATGTACCGACATGCGTACCAACAGAAATTGTGAATATCACCCTTTGGTATATCAAAAGACATAAGTCAAGACAACAGACCCATTATTCATCTCAGGATTAAGATACAACACATATGATTGTCTATAGTGAATTGACTTGCCGAGATAGAATTATTAATCTAAATCAATTACACTTAATGTCCCGATCCAATACATCATCACTTATGACAATGCACCGATGTTTCTATTCGCGGAGTCCACCATTGATGGCCAAGACAAACCATCTCCTATTAGGGATATAGACAATATAATAATCTTTGCATAAATAAAGCACCCAACTTTATTGCCTTGATTGCAGATCTTATAATTTAGACCGTCACCTTTAGAATCATGTATTCTGCATAATCTGTCCATCATATGCCTGATTCTAAAGGTTTAAACTAATAGTCTTAGACTTTTATTTGCTTATCATATATTTAACAAATATGAACGTAAAGAGGATAACAATTTGGTATATGAATAATAAATAAATTTTTTATTGATAAAAATATCTCCAAAAACATATTACATTTTACTCCTTAGAGTATACATGTCTAACAATTTCCCACTTGCATTAAGTGAGTAAATATGACAAATCTCGCATCCCCATAGCTTCCACATGCCTCTCGCAGACTTTTCCAATAAGTGTCTTCGTGAATGGATTAGCTAAATTGTCCTCTGACGTGATTTTGCCCACAGTGACATGCCCGCCTTCTACAAAGTCTTTTATCACATAATACTTCTGATCAATATGCTTACTCTTCTTGTGAAATCTTGATTCCTTAGCATTAGCTATCGTCACACTGCTATCACAATACAGTGATACCACCTTATCCATACCAGGAACTACCTTAAGATCCCCAAGAAACTTGTGGAGCCACCTTGCTTCTTTTCAAGCATCATTGGCTACCACATACTTGGCCTCCATTGCTGAATCTAAAATGCAATCTTGCTTCACACTTCTCCAAGCAATGGCACCCTCGCATAGATTAAACACAAAACCCAAAATCGAACTTCTTGAATCTAGACAAGATTGAAAATCCAAGCTAGTGTATCCTAGAGGAGTCAAATCCTCACCCGAATGCACAAGCATATTCCCTCGAGTCCTTCTCAGGTGCTTTAAAATATGCTTGACCGCAACCCAGTGGTTCGGTCCTAGATTCGACTAAAATCGACTTACAATCCTGACTGCATAACAAATATCAGGTCATGTGCAAAGCATGGCATACATAAGACTACCAATGGCCGTAGCATAAGGCACATTCTTCATGTATTCTCTTTCATCCTCGACTTTGGAGAGTCTTTCTTAGAAAGAGTAATTCCAGACCTAGATGGTTGCCCAGCTTTCTTAGAATCCTGCATTGCAAACCTTTTGAGAATTTTATCTATGTAGCCTGCTTGGGATAAAGCTATCGTTCTATTCTTTCTATCTCAAAAGATCTAGATATCAAGAACAAAATTAGCCTCACCCAAGTCTTTCATGTCAAACTACTTGGTCAACCATAATTTGACCGATGACAACGCCCCAAGGTCATTGCCAATTAGCAAAATGTCATCTACACAGAACAGTAGAAAAACCACCTTCCCATCCTTAATGTGTTTGTAAATACATGGTTCGTCCACATTTTGTATGAACCTATAAGTCTTGATCACTTGATCAAATTTTATGTTCCAAGAACGGGAAGCCTGCTTAAGTCCATAAAGTGACTTTAGTAGCTTACAAACCTTTCCCTCATGACCTTTAGCCTTAAACCCGTCTGGTTGCTCCATATAAATGGACTCATTAAGATAGCCATTTAGAAAGGCCATCTTGACATCCATCTACCTAATCTCATAGTCGAGAGCGACAGCTATGGACAAGAGAATGCAGATGGATTTAAGCATGGGTACAGCCAAAAAGGATTCCTCGTAATCGATTCTTTCCTTTTACGTGTATCCCTTAGCTACCAATCTAGCCTTATAGGTTTCAACTTTTCCATCTGCTCATCTTTTTCTTTTATAGATCTACTTACACCCCTTCGGGAAGATCTACAAGCTCCCAAAACCGATTAGTCTCCATAGACTTCATCTCTATGTTCATGGCCTCTGTCTGGAGTTTCGAATCAACATCCTTCATAGCCTCTTTGTAAGTGTAAGGATCCCTGTCATGTTCTACCGATTTAGTCAAGAAGGCCTCACCATTGAACATATACCCTCAAGTTGACGCCCGATCCTCCCACTACAACGAAGCCCCTTAGGTTGTTGTTCGAGTTCGGTTGGTTTTTCTACAACGATTGGAATGGTTTCATTCAGAAACCCTAGAGTGATCGAATCACTCGCCAACTCTTTAAGCACCACTTTGGTTCGAGGCTTAAAGTCATCCATGTAACTATCCTCAAGGAAATTTGCATTAGTTAAAACCACGACTTTATTTTTTTTTTGGTTATAAAAATAACACCCTTTAGTCCCTTTTGGATAACCTACAAACACACAAACTTCCAAACATGCATCCACCTTATTCGCTTCCTCAAACAGGGCATGAGCCAGACATCCCCATATGCAAATATGGTGTAAGGATGTCCTTTTCCCCGTCCACAATTCGTGAAGAGTTTTAAGGACCAATTTTGAAGGCACATTGTTCAAAAGATAACATGCAGTTTGTAGTGCATATCCCCAAAAGGACAAAGGCAATGATGAATAACTTATCGTGGACCTAACCATGTCCAACAAAGTCCTATTTCTTTTCTCAGCTATGCCATTTTGCTGCAAAGTGCCTGACGTTGTCAAATGGATAAAATCCCATTCTTTAATAAGTGTCCCAAGAACTCATCAAAAAGGTATTCGCCACCTCGTTCGAATCTAAGTGACTTTATAGGTCTACCCAATTGCTTTTCCACTTTAGTCTGAAACTCCCTAAACTTGTTATAAGTTTCACTTTTGTGGTGCATTAGGTACATATACCCATACCTTGTGTAATTATCAATAAAGGTGGTGAAATACTCATACCCTTCTCGTGCCTAGATGTTTATAGGTCTGCAAACATCACCATGCACAAGTTCTAGAACCCCTTCCGCCCTATTGCCCTTAGACCCAAATGGTCTTTTGGTCATTTCACCCTCCAAATAAGATTCACATTGTGGTATAGATTCCATCTTTAAGTGATTTAAAGGTCCATTCCTTACCAACCTTTGAAACCTATTCAGGTTAATATGACCTAGTCGCAAATGCCAAAGATAAGTCTTATTAGAGTGAGAATCTTTAAGTCTTTTAGAGTTATTATCATTAATCTCAGTGTTCAGCAGTAAGTCCATCTTAGGCTTGATAAAATATAGATTATTTTGCATCCATCCATCACAGATAAAAGATTTGTTTTTACGAATCATCACTTTATTATTAAAAGACACTACATAAGAGTCTTTATCAACTGAAACCCTGGAGTGATCGAATCACTCGCTAACTCCTCGAGTTCCACTTTACTACAAGGCTTAAAGTCGTTCATGTATATTTCCTTAAGGAAAGTCGTATTCGTTGAAACCACGACTTTATTTTCTTTTGGGTTATAAAAATAACCCCCTTTAGTCCCTTTTGTATATCTTGCAAACATGTAAACTTCTCAATGTGCTTCCAACTTATTCGCTTGTTTATACAGGACATGAGCAAAACATTTCCATATATGAATATGATTTAAGGACGTCTTTGTAATGCCCCAATATGGACGCCACAGGGAACTTTGCTTTTGCCATTAAACATAATAATTACCGATAAGAAGTTCGAAACGATATATAACGCTTAGAGAAATATCTAAAGAAATACATCCATTATACATGCAAAATTTTTTTTTCAAAACTACTTACTGGATTTAATTTTTCTTCCTTGGTTAGCCTGATGGAACACCTAAGCCATTCAGTTAATCGACCACCTGTAGAAATCTTAGTTTACAAAAACAAATATTTAACAAATACAAAATCACACATAAATGCAAGCACTCTTTACTTCTAATCAAACAACTAATTAAGGCTAATTGCAAAGAAATAAACTATATATCGTATTCTTTAATAAATAACATAAGAAACTAAAAAAAAAATCTAAAATACAAATTACTTTCAACAAAACATAAGTTCAAAAAAATATATCATAAATAGAACTAAGTCTCAAATAAAAATGTGGAACATAATATATCAAATTTTGTTTGAGCTTAAATTCCTTTCATGACATGATTCCGTTTTCAATCTAACACTTCTTGCACAAATGCTCGTCCTTGTCCTCCATCTTAGTCAACCTACATCTTATCCTTATCTACAATATGACATAAACTGAGTAAGCATAAGCTTAGTAAATACACATTCCTATCTCATAACATAAACCATTTCATAAAAATCATTACATTCATCGCAATCATAATCATAGTAGTGCATAATGTACAAGTTTATATAGAACATATCTTTTCATTTAGACTTCCAAATTAAAACATCATTCATTTTATCTTTAGGAGCCTAAGTGTCGCATCATAAACATAAACATAGTTGTATGAGAGGAGTGAGGTAGCTAATTCTAGATCAAATGTACAAGTCCACTTTGCAGGACAATCCACCCAGCGGGACAAACATAAACATGGGGTATGTAATGCTTAATTAAGTAATACATATATATAGATACATCTTTAACATACTTCGTCATTGAACGATCCGTTAAACCTTTTTGTTGCAACAAGAGGTTTCGTGAGAAGATAATATATAAAAACAAACTTAAAAATTATCATAAAATATATTCTCAAAACTTTTTTCTTGTAAACTTTTATCATAATGTAGGTGTGAATATACTTACTTGACTTGCTTGCTTACAAAATCTTAAATCGGTTGACGTTGCCATGGTTCTTAGTGTGCTTGCTTTTTGGAGTGTTCATGTCAATCATTCATATAATATATAAAATTAATACTCATGTTCATGATTCATTTAATACCATATTACATCATCATATATCCTTCTTAACGAAACAAAGCATCTTTGAGTAACAAACATGCACTTAGAGTCAAGAAATATAAAGATAGAAAACTTGACCTCTAATAACTTAGAGAAATTAATCTAAACTTATAGGCATGAATAAATGTAAAACTTATTTATAGCATAGCTAATATATTAAAACATTACTCAAATTTTCTTTTCTTGAAAGTATTAATCTAAAATACGTTTTTCTAATTTTTCAAAACATTAAAGTAAATCTAATAGTCATAAAAACTAACTAACCATCAAGGATTTAAACCCTGTATCTTTCAATTTACATTTAATTAAAGCATAAAAATTTGTAGGAATAAAGTTAACACATATATATAACTCTAAGAGTTTTCGTTAGGCATAAAAATTTCATTTATTAATTTAAAGAAGTCACATAATTAATACTACAAAATATGCTAGTAAAGCTTGGACAGCGAGCTGTCTTAATTAAAAACTATGGATTAAATCATTTATGTTATAAAATAATTTATAAAAATTATTATATATAATACACATAAAAAGTCATAACATATCCAAAATTTAGCTTCAGATAAATTTACAGTTATTCAAAACACATGTTCAAATTCACAGTTAATATCAACACTAGACACGTTAAACAGTGAACACGTTTTATTCAAACATTTTTATAAAATCAAATACGCATGATATGCTTCTGAAAATTTTATGTGACATGCTTAACAATAAACAAAAGCTAGAAAAATAATAAATTATACAAAACACATTTAAAAATATGATATATTATCTCACAAATTACATAGAGCATATTAGATAGACATTTATAACCATTGAGTACTTGGCATTCAACAAATTATATCTTAAAACATAATAAGGATATGAAGCTAAAAATTTACATACACTTAGTGAAGATATTAAAAATGGTTCATAATTTTTTTACATAATCAAAAGACACTTTTTCCCCATAAAATAGACTCTATAAGCACAAATACAAATCTGCCAGCAAACAAAATTTCGCGAGCATGTTTGATTGAAAGCTCATAACCTTAATAATATATTAAATGAAAATTTATAAAAAAAATCCTAGACATTCCTAACATATATATACATTATATCCTAAAATTGCGTAAAATTAAAATCATTTGATTTCAAAATGTTTCTAGCAACCTTATCAACTAACTGAAAACCCTAAAATTCTCATATCACACTCCAATAACAAAACTTGATTTTCATGAAATTTTATGATGTCATATAAACATAAATGCTTTCAACCATAAAATAACATTGTTATAATCAAAGTAATAAACAAAATAATTTATTTTTCACATAAACATACATGCACACACATTTACAACATAAAAGAACATTATTCTAATAAAGTTTGTCATAAAACAATATATCTAAGTCATAAAAATTTAAAACCATGAAAACTTTTAAACCATACCTTAAATTCTTATTTTTTCTTCAATAACTATGAAGGCTTGCACACAAAATCTCCAAAAAGCATTCTTTCTACTTTGGCTTGAAAGAAAAGAAGAGTAATGAATTCCTAACTTTGAGGATTAGAGAAATGATGGAGGCTTTTTTGGAGAAATTTTTGAGGGATGGTGGAGGGCTATGAATGTGAATTTGGGAGTAGATAAGGGGGAGAATTTTATTTGGCTGGAAATTAAGAGAACAAAGATTTTGGTGGCTTAAAAGTATATTTATATGTTTATGAGAGAGAGGGAATTACATGAGGGTAGAAAACTTGAGTCCTAGTCATATTAGGTTTCCTTTTTTTCTTTTTCTTATTTTTTTTCTTACTTCACATCAATACCGTACATATGTATATATATAACATATGTATAGTTTTTTAGCTTTCTTGCATTACCGTAATGTATATAATATAATATAATATAATTATAACACATACTTATTTATATACAACAATAATATTTGCTTCCATGACCCAAAAAAATTAATTTACACATTATTCTTTTAGACACTTTATATTATCGAGTTTCTTAGCACCATAATAAAAATATTACACATGTAATTATCATGACACCATAAATGTTATTAAAATAAGAAAATATGCAATAAAATTCATGTCATCATTAAGAATATAACTTTATGAAGATTATAAATTTAGAGCAAGTTGAAATTGTTAAAAGATCAACAAATACTTTATGCTTATCTTCATTTTTGACATGAACATCCTGAGTACATCGATCCCTCATGGCCGTCACCTGTGATATTATTAAACAAAAAGTTAATTTACTTAACATAAATAATAATAACACTTAAAATATCATGCTGTAACGTTAAATTAACATAAGTGTTTGTAGAAAAAATGACATGCGTTACAACTCTCCCCACCTTATAAGTGTTTCATCCTCAAAACTTGAAATAACAATGGATAGTAGACTTCACATAGCATCCTCCTCTTTTGTGGTTATGCCATAAGACTTTAACTAATTCGATTTTCTTATTTTTCAAAATCTTGGTCCTATCTCATATCTCTTTTTCATGTGGCTTTTTTAATCTTTTGATTTCCCAATAACTCTTTGACTAGAGAAATGTCTTTGGTCCCTAATATCTTTCTTTTCAACCAATGACATAGTCTGCTTATCCCTGTAAATTATATTTCTTTAAACTTCTTATCCTTTCTTTTTGGGCAAAAGAACATGGACCCGACATGTGCTTCCTCAGCATATAAACATGAAAAACATTGTGTAAAAATTCAGGGTTTGACATCTTTCCCTCATTCTAAGCGTTTTGTCCTTGAAATATGTGTAGTAATGAATATGTAGAGAAATTTCTAATTCTTTTTCTTAAAATTCTTTCTTTTCACATAAAAACTTCTTCAAAAATCATGTCCAATTAAAGTCATTATACATCCAACTTACAATACAATATTCAATGTTTCAATTCTCTTCTTGCATCTCTGTCTATCATCCTTCATAGTAGTATAATCTAAGTGCAACAATAATTTTCTCTCTTTTCTTTAGAGCTCACATTTCATGTATGTAAACTTGTCTTTAATCACATGTCAAAAGAGAATTGTACTCTAAGAACTCTTTACCACAAAATATACAAATGATTCCAAAATATTTAGATTTAACTTTAAGAGACAGAAAACATCATGTGCTCTAATAAATCTACTAGTACATCCCTTCATTCGTGAAATAACGAATTTTGTTTATAATAGTGAAAATACACCATACTTGAAGCTCGACTTTCTTTTCTATAATTTTCACAATAAAATATTAAACATTGCTTTTGAAATATCATGTATCACCATAAAAATTTTAGGCTTACTCTATCACCTTGTTCCATAATTTTCTCAACCAATATCCTCTAAAAAATAATAATAATCTCATATTTAATCTTTAGTCTTCAGCACTAATAATTCTAGAATACTCCACTGAAGTCTCTACTAATTCAAAGGTCATCCATAAAAGGAACTATTGTGTGTGGTCTCTATCATTTCATGTTATGGACCATTCAATTTGCTAAAACATTATCATAAATAATTTTCTCCCAAAATTAATAATTACTAAGCCTCAAACATTTATATAGTCAATTCTGTTGATAGCATGCACATTTTCAAAATATTATTCACTTAAAAAATTACTATAGAGATCTCACATGTAACCTTACAAAATCCTTTTATTACCCTGTATAATTCTCAAACTTCTTCATTAAAGATACACAACTATCATTACATTTCTCTTAAGGTATATATCATTCATCTATTTCTTCATAAACTTTTTCTTCAAGAAAAATAATATAATCATATAATTAACCTCTTGTCATAAAACTTCTTGATTATCAACTATTTTGTTATATGAAAATAATGAGATGAAGATCTCTTTTTTCTCCAAATAACATAAGTCTATGTTTCATCAACTAGAAAGATAATTATAATGTAGTCATAGGAAATGTAACTTAACCTCTACATATTAGAAGGTTGATAATTTCTATACGTACTTGGAGGACTTGAAACTGACGTGTGGTCAGTATTGGAAACATAAACCGCTCTATACTATAATGTAACGCCCTCTTACGGATGCTATATGGAACTTGCTTTTACTGTTGAATTTAATAATTACCAATAAGAAGTTCGAAACGATTTACAACACTCAGAGAAATATACTAGGAAATATATCCATTACTCATGCAATTTATTTTTTTACAAAACTACTTACCGAATTTAATTTTTCCTTCCTAGTTAGCCCAACAGAACACCTAAGGCATTCGGCTAGCTGACCATCTATAGAAAACTTAGTTTACAAAAACAAATACTTAACAAATACAAACTCACACATATAATGCAAGCACTCTTAACTTCGAATCACACAACTAATTAAGACTAGTTATGAAGAAATGAACAATATAGCATATTCAATATTAAATAACCTAAGAAACTAAAAAAAATTCTATAATACAAATTACATTCAACTAAATATAAGTTTAAAAGAACATATTACAAATAGAACTGAGTCTCAAACAAATAAAAATACAAACATAAAATTCATTTGCTTGATTTTGCATTGGCCTTGAGGCCTTGCTGGCTCCTAGTGCAGACTTAAGAGTAAGAGCTAGTACAAGTATTTTACCACCTGTAGTAAGTTCGCCACCAATTTAGCATTGACTAGACCCTCCCCAGACATCCATTGCTTTGGGAAGAGCTGACTTAGTTGGCAACCTCTCCCTTTTTGGTAAGTAGAGGATTTCCTGCTCCCATGGCCAACACTCGGTCTATTCCTAGTATACACTACTTGGCAAAATACATTTTCAAAGTTGCAAAATATTAGCCTTAGGTGCTAGTCGCTTCCCAGGAGATGGTCAGTTTGGACACACGGCCGATCATTGCTCTATTCACCAGCATAACATATGAGACGTATAGGTCACCTGATGCTAACGTTGTCCAAACTTCCTTGAAGTGAGTTGACTTTTCTTTCTGGTTGATTACTAGAGATTTTTTATCCTTGGTGGGCAAAGCTCTACAAAAGGAAGAGGCTCTTGTCTTTAACCCCTGTCCTCATCAATCAAAGGGAATAAACACAACACCATCACAAAAGCCCTCCCCCCATCAAAAAGGTCTCGTCTTGCCTCCTCTAAGAAGTCAACTCCTTTAACCTCTTCTTCTTAGAGGAAAAGCTCTCGCTTGTATGATGTCTCAAAAGGGACTTCCACAAGTGGAAGTCAAGGCAGTATGAAGAGGATTTAGCATACGTGACTTCCAAGGCAGCTACATAAGTCAGCCAAACCTTTTCTCTCCTTCCTTTCTCTTTTGCTTGAATTCTCATTGCGTGTCTCTTTTCCCTTTTCTTTCTCTTATCCTTCTTCTCTCTTTTTTTTTTATATGACTCTTGTTAACTTGTGCTATGTCTACAAGCTAGGAGTTGGCCCTATAAGAAGAGTCCTACAAAGAAACTCATATCCATAGTAGATACTTCATGGGTTGGTAATCTCCTTTCTCTTTACCCTCTTTTCTTAGCACTTGTCCCTCGTCATATGTCCATTGTTGTTTTGACCGCTTGTCATATGTTCTCTCTTGTAGCCAGCCCCTATTCTTCTAAGAAGGATTATTCTCTGACAGAAAAGGCACCGGAAACTCAAGTATGGTTTATTTTTCTTGAATCATGCCTTGCCTTCTCCAGATACTCCTTTGACTTAAACCTTGTTGGTCAGCCGGAATCTTTAAAGGATAAGCCCACCACGGTTGAATCCATGTAATAAGAAGAGGATGCTGCAGCTGGTTTTGTCCCTTAGGTGAAAAGTGTTGTAGAGGACCTTATTCACCTAGAGAAGTATTCCTTAGGAGAGTTAATCTTATAGGAAGAGACTCTTGATGTCCTGGTATGTGTCTTTGTTCCTTTGCCGTACTTTGTTTTTGAGAAGGCATCCACAACCTTGGTTTCCAACAAAAATAAAATGTGGGGACGTACCCATAGGCTTTTTACATCGGATAAGTGTTAGTAAAGGGTTTGTGAACATGCAAAGCAATCCATTTCATGCCTTGTTACTATGACTGATGCCACTAGGAAACCATTCCCTATGCCCTATGAGTGTGCCTAACTAATAGGAAATCACCTCTGAACCAGTCCTTCTATTCTCTTACCCAGCTTTTCCTTACTTTGACCCTATGCCTTCATCATTACCTTAACCAATAAAAGGTACCCTTGTAGCCCTTCTACCCTGTAGTATAGGGGATCTTCTTCCCTAATGGCCTTGCCAAAGTTCGAGTGTCTATGGTTTACTCAGTGTTAACCTGCTCCTATTTTCATTGCACACGCTACCCAACAAACGCTACCAAGGCATCTCTATAGCCATATGTAGTGGGTCCCTCCGGTCCCTATCGAGCCTTTGCTTGTGAACACCTTATGGGCCACACAGCAAACGCTACCAAGGCATCACCGCAACTTGTGTGGTGGGATTCCTTGGATGTCCTAGTCAGGCCTTTTAAGTGTTTGATGTCTTGATTAGTAGTGCTAGTATACCTTGATGTTTCTCCCCATGTTCCTATTGGGGCTTCCAGCTGTTTAAGATTAGTATACTATAACCTTCGACCTAGTGACAATACTGAAACTGCCGTTAATGATTATCCCTCGTCATTGTTGTTCATCTATGAGAAATCCTTTCATCCTTTATATGTTTGTTATGTTTGAGATAGATTAAATAGAGTTTTGATATTGCATGACATGCTTGTAACCTTTATTTCCTTTATCTTGTTGTAGGTTGATACCCTTGTGGGCAAGGGAGATTTAAGAGTCCCTATCATTACCACTTCTGTTACCGAGGCTAACTTATGACATGGTGAAGCCCTTTCATTGAATTAGGAGGCCCTTTTGCACCAGCAGGTGCAAGACATTGTTGATAGTTATTTGGTGGACCAAGTTATCTCTCCAAATGAGACTTATACCCACACTTTAAAAACCATAGAAGAGAATCTTCCAGAAGCCCCTGGCTAGCCCCCAATAAACCTACACCATAAGCCCCCACTCCCGCCATCTTGGATTGGGCCACCCCTAGCAGGGGAAAATAGCTCTTCCAATGGGAACATTCCATGGATGCATTCCTAAAGTCATTCAATACAGCGAAGCTTGATGCAGCTCTTGTTGAGCCAGGAGACAGAAGCAACTTGGACCTTGTTTCTTTTAAAGGAGCGATCGTTCTCGTCGCATCAATTCTCCTTTTGGAGACAGCTTTTGTACACATTCCTGACATTGTTCTAGAGGGTGTTATGTCTAGGTATCTTTATCCCTCGGTCCTCATAGGCTTGAGTTCGATTCTGCTTGGTCTCTGCCGTTCTTCCTCCACCAAAATTATTAATCTCACATTATTATCTTGGTAGGACATATGTTGTGATGCCAAAGATCTCAATTGTGATGTAGCTACTTTATTAGCTCAGGTCTAGAATGTTGCACCTACCAAACTTAAGACGCATGCTGAGTCTTTAGAAAGAGTTGCATCGATTCCTGAATCACGTGCTTGGAAACAGAGTTGGCGGCCTTAAAGGAGTAGAGGTCTCGCCTCCCACTGCTTGAGTTTGGAGCCGATCATGATGATGCCATTGTAGTAGTGGAGGCCCTCGAGCACTTTGATGATGGCTGGTTTTATTGATTCATGCTATTCTCCCCTTCTTTTGAACGTATTTATGATATTGACATAATGAAGCTATGATGGTGGACTTGTATTAGTTGTGTTTTTTCTTGCCCTTTTGTTTCTCTTTCTGTAGTAGTTGGACAACTCTTGTTTGTTCATATGAGATGCCCTAAGTATTGCTTCATTTCTCTTTTGTTGGAGCTGTAATTCAATATTTAGTTCAAGTCTATAGTAACTCATGTCTGCTTTCAATCCTTTGGACATACCTTCACTCCTAACTGTCTGTGGTTTCTTTTGCTAGGACACTCCAATATGCACTTTGACGGGTGATGGCTTGCCTTGCTTATGCTTGCATTGAAATCTCCCCCTTTTCATTTCCCTTTTTTTTTTGTATGTGCATGGATGAGTATATGCATATGAAAACATGATCATGAAAACTTGTTTTCTCTTCCCCTTCTTATTTAAAGCTCTCAAGTTTGTTTCTTCTTTTTTGAGGATAAACAGCCTAATGCATGGTTTCAAGAAATTTATGTGCAACTTATTGCCATAATTATTATTCTTTTTTTGTTTTCTTCTTCTTCTTTTTTCATTATCATCATCCTTTTTTGGCAAAGGGTCAGTCGGTACCATAAGTTTTAAAAAAAAAACCATGCAAGCCAATCTATTAGAGATGGAAGCTTTTCAAAAGCATATTTCTCATTAATACTGGGGGTTTTATAAAAGATGCATCTCTATATGCATGATAATCATCCTCTACGTATACATTATTACACATATTTTGAGGAAACTCCAAAAGAGAAGTAGTAGAAGCCATACTTGGCAAAGTGCCTATGGCAAGTGAGTCCTGATGCGATGTCTATAGTAGGAACGTAGTTCCACAGGTGATCCCCTTTGTCAAAGGAAATGGGTGATAAGTGCGAACCTTTTAGCAATATATTTCTTGAGCCATTTTCCATTGATGACTTCAAAACTTGATTTATTTGAAAAGCAAATCAACTTATAACACCCGCTATTGTAGGCTTTTTTCACGACATTAGGTCCTTCCTAGTTAGGTGAGAACTTAGTTAGTGCCTCTTGACGTGATTAGCCTCATTTAAGGGCAAGTCTCCTGCATGAAAAGCTCTTCTGACAATGGCCTTGTTGTAAGCCTCGTTGGCACGACAATGATACATGTTGACCTGTTGCTGAGTGATTTTCCTCCGTTCATCAAAGGTCTCCAAGTCAAGCATTCTTATGACCCTACAGGATATTGCTTCCTATTCTAAATCATTAACCATTGCACCCTAGACGAAAGGCACTTCCAGCTCATTGAGAAAGATTGCTTCCATACCGTAGACGAGGAAATATAGGGAGCATCTGGTCATAGATTGCGACTAGCTCTGATATGCCCAAAGCATGTTGGGTAGATGCACACTCTAGCCCCTACTATATTCATGTACCATGTTACTTAGGATCTAGATAAGTGTCTTGTTGGTCACCTCGGGCCTATTCATTTCCTTGCGGGTAGTATGGTGTAGACCTCTGGTGCTTAATACGATATTCCTATAGAGGGGTCCTAATGATGTTGTTGACAAACAAGGTTCCATTGTCACTCATGATCTTGTGAAGTATACTGAACCTACAGATCAAGTGCTCTCTTATGAAGTTTGAGACAACGGCTCCAGTCACCTTCTTGAGTGAAATGGCTTCGACCTACTTAGTGAGGTATTCCGTAGCCATGAGAATCATATGTATCCCCCCCAAAGTAGGATGGATAGGGCCAATCAAATTGAGCCCCAAAGTGTGAAATGGCCATGGCGTCTTCATGTCCTGCAATGAAGTTTGCAGCTTATGATGAAGTTTCCCATGGACTTGACAAGTGTGACCACTCAGACAATGGCCGAAGCATCCTTCACCATAGTAGGCTAGTAGTATCCTATCACCAAGAGTTGCAGGTAGAGCCATTTCTTCCCTTGTGTTCCCTATATTCTCCCACATGGTCTCCCGTAATTCTTTTTGTGCTTCCGCTCCACCTAGAGACCATAGGGACTCTCCATTGATACCCTTATGGAACACTATACCACTCTCGACAAAGTATCTCCAGGCGAGCTTCCTGAGTTTGTAGGCCTTCTTAGAATTCATTGGGAGAGTCCCATTCATGAGGTATTCTTGGTTTGGGCTCCTCCAATCTTCTAGCAGATGAGTAGTGAAGGCTTCTTCAGGTGCACCCACCGGTTGACACTTAAGGCACGAAGCTTGCAAGGCCGTAGCCTCCTCTTTCATATTTGGCCAAAGGTAACCTTTTGTTGTAGCCTCTAATAGAGGCTAACATGGATGTCGTCCCAACATGTTTCCTCATGGATCTCTCCAAGCAACCACGTTTTTGTGTTGCCGATGCATCTTGCAAGAACTCCGCCAAGCAACTTTTTGCATAGTTCTCTAGAGGTAAATGTGTACTCTTTCAACTCCTTTAGACAACCATCGACTACAGGTGTTAATAACGCCATCTAGACAGGTGATCTCTAGTTTTCTTCGAGTAACTCCACTTTTTCTTCCTTTAGTTGGTCCTCTAACACAATGGTCACATCCTTTTTTGAGACATCAATGCTTACCAGCTCTCCAGCCATGTGAAGCTGTGAGCCTAGCGTTGCTAATGCATCTGTGTAACGGTTGCTTAAATTTGGAGTGTGCTCGATGACAAGCTTCTCAAATTGCCTAATCACCCTTTGAGCCATGATATGATAAGGAGCAAAAGTTGGTTCTTTGAGTGCAAAGTTCCCATTCATTTGCTTACCACTAGGTTTGAATCCTAGATAACTTTGAGCCTCCAAATCCTCATTTTTTTTTAGTTACTAATCCCATCAAGAAGGCTTCGTATTCAACAATGTTGTTGGTGCAAGGGAAGGTAATTTGGATAGATAAAGTGGCTGTTCGCCCGTATAGCTGACCAAGCTGATCCTTATACCTTCGACGGTTGCTGTGGCAGACCTATCAAACTTGAGCATCCAATGGACTTCAATTCCTATGGCACAACACAATTCCCTAGGCAAGTCTTCCCATACTCCTTGGCCTTGGATCAAATCTTCATCTAGTTTTTTTTTTTCAAAAGTTCTACAATTGTGTCACATTTGTCCATGCCTATGTATAGCCGTCCTCAAGCCATTTTCACCCAACCCTTTGTCCTTGTTTATACTCAATTGTGTATATGAATCTATTTAGGATTAGGGCTTAGTCAGACTGGTATAAATAGAGTCAATTAAAAAAAACTTAGAAGTCTAAACAAAAAAAAAAAAGGTCTTAGTCTCAATAACTATTATGGAGTCCTCTTTTTGAATAACTCAAAAGTTTCAAAAATCTACATGTTTTGTGGTTCTAGTCTAAGGAAAGGTCGAGCTTATTTAGAATATGCATTTGAATTAGGTCAAGTCTTGGCTAAAAGAAGAATAAACTTAGTGTAAGGAGGAAGAAGTCTAGGCTTAATGGGTACAGTTGCAAAGTGAGCTAGAGCCAGAGCTACTAGAATTTTAGGTATTATCCTTGGTATTCTTGAATAAGGTCATCTTTTTAGTGAAACCATAGGAACTGAGATAAGAGCCTTAAACATTCCTTAGCGTATTAATGCTGTGATTTTCACTCCATTGCTTTCATTATCTTACTAGGAAGTCTAGGAACTCTAGAAGAACTGTTTGTCGTAGTAAGTTGGAATCTTTTAGGCATCAATTCTAAGCCTGTCAATTTGTTAAATACAAATGGTTATTTTGACTACTTTTTAAGTTTTCTTGGTCCTACTGTGGAACAGAATTTTCTAGTTGAGTCAGGAAGGAAGATTTTTATTTCTACTCTATTGTTGAGGAATTAATCGATAAGATATAAGTCATCACTCTTGAGATAGATACTTTAACTTTCAAGATGGAATGGAAGAAGGACAATAGAAACTGGCCTTTAGATTTGACTCTCCAACTTTGACTTATTTAATCTTTTAATTTCACCTACAACATGTTCATTTTCATTTGTTTGTTTGAGTCTTGAATAACCACTTTTATTTAGGTGTCGTTTCCCTTTCTTTGCAATCTTATTGAACATTGGGAACGATGTTCAATTTAGGTTGCGGGAAAAGGTTGTGTCAAAATTTTTTGATTTTTTGTCTATTTTTTGTGTTTAAAATGAGACTAGTTTTAAAAATCAAGCCAACAAAAATTAAAAATTTAAAGTTAAAAAAAAGGTGTGTTGTTTGTAAAACTCTAAGATTCATATTCTCAAGCAAACTGGGATGGCTGAGTGAAGGAATTTGGCCTTGAAATGTATCTCGATTTGGTCTCATATTGAAATCTTGTGTGTCTTATTTATTCTTTGTTTTCTCATGTATTTTCTTTTTGTTAGTATGCATCCACGAGGTTACCTGAGTTAGGGAGATAAAATTGTACTCAATTGCTTTCTCTTGAAACATATCTTCACCATGTTAGAAATAGCTAAGTAAAAGAGTGATTAACATTTCTGAAACATATTTCTACCTATCTATAATGTTTGTGTGTTTGCATTGTATCTAACTGACTAATTTAAAAAAATTAAAAAATTAGAAAATTTAAAAACTTAAAAAAATGATTTGTAAATATTTGTTTTATTTTGTTTTTTGGTGATTTGCCTCTTGTCCGATGATGATATCCATGGGTATATTGTTTTCATGGCTTATGATAAAATTTAGATGTCGCTTTAGTTTATGTTAATTTCTTGTGTTAGTCTTATATTTAGGTTGTGATTTTTCCCATTCCTAAATACTTAATCTTGACTCTGATTTGTTATACTTATTTAGAGACAGTTTATGTTATTATAGATCTAGTTTATTTTTATAAACTGTTAGAATTTGTTTAAATCCCTCTCGAGACGAAATCCTAGATGATACTAACTTAAAGACATAATTTAGGCTATTTTTGGATTGTTTGAGCCTTTCAAGCTTACCTATTTTATTTATATCGCTAGTTACCCCATTGTGCCTACTTTTTCATTTTTTCATTATCATCCACAATTTTAGCTTAGCCTTTAAACAATTTTGTAACTTTTCTTTTTACCTTTCACTCATAAGCATTTGATTGTTCTGAATATATTTAGAGTTATGCCAATATTATAGGAGTATGGATAGGGCTATGAAAGTTTGTTATCCATCATAAAAGTTTGTAATGATAGTCTGTTATATTTATTTTGCAATTTCAGCTTACTTTGTAATTCTATAAAAAAAGAAATATAAAGTAAAAATTAAAAACATAGAAAAATATTATTGAAAAAATAAGAATAAAAAAGTTAAAAAAAGAATAAAGAAAAAAATGTTTGGATAAAAAGGGAATGATACAATATTGTTTATTTCAAGTTCGGGTTGTTACTTAGGAAATAGATTGTACATTTTAAAGGTTCAGAATAGTGTAAGTGTCTTATAAGTGAATTATGCTAGAAATGTATCATTTATCCTACCCTTTTACCCTAGCCTTACATGACAAGCTGAATAAGGCCTAATGGTCCTTGATTTGGTGTTAATCTACATTAGTGGAGAGAGGAATAAAAAACAAACATATTAGATTTTATTAAAATAAATTAGTTTATATTAATGCAAATTTGTTCAGTTTGTATGCATTGAAAAGCACACACATCGTGGCGTCCCTTAAGCTAATTAGTCATTCATCAAATCACTCATATCCAGCCAGCCTAAAAAGCATTACTTCTCATAAAGTTTCCTTAAATAAATGGATTCTATAAATTTAAACCCTTTGGCAACATAATCAACAAAAATTACAATTCTTATACAAAGCTAAGAAATTTCAAAATATCTATATGGAAGTCTAAGCATTCTAGTCTTGGGACCTTGGACCATCTTGCTCAGTCAACACGAACTTACACTCAATAGCTTACCTGCATCACAAGAACTATATGAGCGAAAGCTCAATAAGTAATCCAGGATCTAGTTTCCACATTTAAAACATTTTTCTTGAAATTACTCTACAGCCCTCTTGTATGATGTTAATCTTGTTTTATTAAAGTCCTTACTTCATACTACCTTGGCCCTCTTATTAGAACCCTTTCCTCCAGGGATTTGGCCCTTATAATAATAATTTTCTTTGGTCATAATAAGCACAAGAATTACAGATAAAAACTCTTTAAAAGCTTCTGCAAAGCACGTGAATAATATCATAATATTAGAAACATACTTTTAAAACATAATATTGCTCAAGTGATGTAGTGGAGGGTCTACTTACAAGCTAACTACATAGCGTATATACAAACATTCTCTTTCTTATAATACGATGATTTGCTTTAGAAAACTATACATTTGCCTTTATACTATGAATGTAAATGATATAATAAATCATATTTATTAGAATAACATTCTTGTGATGCAATTGTAATGAATTTCTACTTCCCTCATATAGAGACAAAGAATAACTAGTAGAAGGTGTCAGTGTCCCCAATGAGCTGGATGTGCTAAAATGCCTATTGTTAATAACTATAGCTATTGTACTAGGTTTTCCTCATATAAAAATAGAAAGATTGAAAAGAGGTTATATCTTTTTATTATAAAATAATCACATTACAAATTGGCTTCTTTGTAACTCTAAAGCAAACACATAGCGTGCTGATCATTAAGAACGAAAACATTTTGGTTTTACAAACAATATACGATTATTGAAGACAAGCCCACTTGTTCGAAGTTTCAAGCTCTTAGATAGACACACACCAGCATATATATATATATATATATATATATATATTAATAGGCATGAGATGATATAAAATAAACTTTAATCAATATATATACGCATACATTCATAAGGAAAACAGGGATGTGAACCCATCAAATATAGTAATCAACCTCATATAAATATATTACCAGAACTTTTACAAAATTCTGACTACTAAATTGCAATGAATATCAAATTTACACTTAAAATTGACACACCACTATAATAGACAAAAAGATATTTGCAAACACTTACTAAAATGGGATAATATCCAAAAGACATTTGCTTTATTCAAGATTTTCTAAGAACTTATTGCTTATATTGAGATAACTACGGCGTGAACTTAGTGAAGAGTGAGGTTGGGATATTTAGAAGTGAAAGATTGTGCTAGAAAGGTGGAGAGTCTTCTATCGGTGGCGAATAAGCTAAATAGTAAGTATATATATATATATATATTTATAGATATAGTATAAGCAAAATTTCTATGGCAACTAACATACTTACTTCAACAATTTACTAAATGGATAGATTCAACATGATAATAATAATAATAAGAATAAGAAAAACAGTAACAACAACAACAACAATAATAATAGTCATACACATATAACATATATCAAACAACTCCTTTAGTAATTTAAACGAATTAATTATCACAAGCACCTATGCAATCAAGAATTATGACGAAATATAAAACCAAATAAATAAAATGGCCAAATAATTAAAACTACATGTCAACAAATAATTGAACGAATAAAAATTGCATCATATTTAGTCTAGCGCATCGAGCTTCTTTGCCATGGAGACCGAGCTTTCACACTACACTAAATAACTCAAAATTCAAATTAACAAAAATTAGGCATCTCAATAATAATTATAATGCAAGACATATATGTAATTGTTGGCTAAATTTGTATGTGAGCGTAACGGACACCACACACACACTAGAAAATCCAACTGAAATATGAGACATGCTTTTGAAATGAACCATAAACTTGAATAATATATGTATTTTACTATGAGCTATGAATTTGAGAAAACCTTCGAGGAAAATCTATGAGGAATCACTAGCTTTTGTGAAATCTTTGTTTGTTTTAAATATTTTATCACTTTACACTACTACAGATTGCAAATTTCACGACAGTTTTAAACTGTAGTATAAAAGTTTCACACGGTTGAAAAATCGTCGTGAAAACTTCAGTCGTGGTACAAAATAGAGTTTTCACGACAATTTTTTACTGTTGTGGAATAGCAAAATTGGTGCAAAAAGGGGGTCGTGGGTGCACATCTTCCACAACGATTTCTAGAAAAGCTGCCGAGATTCCACAATGGTTTTTTCAAAAACTGCCATGGAATCTTAGGATTCCACGATAGTTTTTACAAAAACTGTCATGGAGTCTTAGGATTCCACGATGATTTTCAAGAAACCGTGTTGAAATCTCAAGATTCTATAATGGTTTCCTAAAAAATCGTCGTGAAAAATTGGCATTACCCACAAAAAAAATTCCAAAAATTTGTGATTTTCCACAAGATGGCTAGTCTCGTGTGTTATCCCATTACAACAAAGCCCTGATTGTGTACAAAATTGATGTATCTATCTAAAAATTTCCAAAATTTGACCTATTTTGAGCAATTGTTTATCTAATATCTCTATCTATCTATCTATCTAAAAATTACATACCTATTTACAAATTGTATCCACTCTAATCTAATTTCATGTATATCTGTATGAATATAAACCTTTTTTTCTCATGCGATGAACTTTTTTTTATCAATGTAGCCCTTTGCTTAAAGTCTACTTTCAGATCAAATTCGATTCGCCTTTGTGGCTTACTACGTTGGTTTCCCTTGCTATATTGCGATGAAGATGGAGTGCATTCTTCGTACTCGTCCTTGTCTTGGTTACTATCGACCTCGTGAGACATTGTACCTATGCAAAGTAAGCAAAAATAACATGCAGATAGTAATATTAAATTACTATCTTACAGTCAAAAATTGACATATTCTAAATTGATATATTACACAATTACATATTAAAAATCACATATTATAAGTTGACATCTTACACATATTTACATAATTTCACATATTCACATATTACACATATTCACATCTTCACAAGTTTACAATTTCAATTACACAATTTCGCATATTCACATGATTTCACATATTTCACATATTCTCATTTTCACATATTCATAAGTTTACAATTTCAACTACACAATTTCACATATTTACAATATTCACAATATTCACAAGTTTACAATTTCACGAACACAATTTCATATGTTCACATAATTTCACATATTCACATCTTCACAAATTCACAAATTTACAATTTCAATCGTCGATTTCACATATTCATAATATTCACATATTTCACATATTCACAAGTTTACAATTTCAATTACACAATTCCACGTATTCACATAATTGCACATATTACACATATTCACATAATTTCAGATATTACACATATTCACAAATTTACATATTCAATTAGACAATTTCACATATTACACATATTCACATATACATAATCTCCCATATTCATATAATTTCACAAGAATGCAACCAATGGGGCGAGGGTTGGTGGGCCGGGGTGGGGGGTGGGTGGGACGATGGGGCCGAGGGCGGGGTGGGTGGGGGTCGGGGCGGGTGGGGGGTGGGGTGTGGGGGGGAGGGAGGCAAGGGGGGTCAAGGGTGGGGTGGAGTGGTGGGTGGGTGGGGCAGGGTAGAGGGTTGGTGGGGCTTAGGGACAGGGGGCAAGGGTGGCGAGGGGGGCGAGTGTAGAGTGGAGGGAGGGGGGGCTGGGGGGGTGAGGGTGGGGCAGGTGGGGGGGGGGGGGCGGGGGGGGAGGGGGGCGGTGG
>CAMOHE010051910.1:135282-162932 GCA_946598075.1 Artocarpus hirsutus
ATTAAATATAATAAAAATTCCTGTGGGATAAAATTTATTATATTACATATGATTAATCACAATTTAATGTCCTTTTACCATATGTGATTTAAGCACTTAGTATAATTTTGTATAATCAAAGATGCTGTGGCTATTCTCTAATTATTCAAAATTACATACATCACTAGACATTTATTCTAAAATTTTGCTCATAAATAAATTGCATTTACCTAAAGCAATAAATAAATATGAACAAATAACCCATAATTTATGTGCCAATTTTTCATTATTTAAAGATTAAAATTATACATTCAAAACATAATTTAGCACATTATTGCACAAAATTTAAATGTACTAAATCATTTAACTTAATATTGGATGCATAATTTTAAATCACAAATTATTCATAATGAATACTATATGCACATAAATTATATCCACACAAATACTGTATAATATTCATAACAAATACCTAAAATTATGAATATTCAAAATTATGAATTTTTCAAAAATTAATTCTATAATATGAAAAATTTCATAAAATATCAAAATTGTGGATATTGTGAAAATCTCATAAAATTATAAAATCTAAAAATTTTATGAATTTTTCCCTCAAAAATATCAATTTATGAAATCTGGAAAATATCAAAAATTTTAATTTTCGGGTTTTTTTTTTTTTATAAATTTGCTGACCCCATTGAAAACGACATGTCGTTTTAAGCATTTAGCCCCAAAACGACGTGTCGTTTCAATAAGTGAAACGCTGTCTTCCATCAGTCGAAACGACATGTCGTTTTAATATGGTCTAAACGACATGTCGTTTTTATCTATCAAAAAGAGACTTTCATTCATTAAACGACATGTCGTTTTATTTATACCCAAAAACGACATGTCGTTTTTCTTGATGCTAAGCACTTCTCAGCTTAGCAAAAACGACGGCATTTTTCAACAGGGCTAATGTCAAAACGACGTGTCGTTTGGTCACGTGGGAACTTCGTCTTCAACCTCTAGCCGGGTCATCTTGACCTGGTTTTGACCCGTTTCTGACCTAGAATGAAACCCGGCTGTTTCTAAGCCTTCCGGACGTGGATTTTGACGTTTCAAATCACAGAATGCTTAGAAATCGAGTATCTAAATGATTTCTAATCTTAGTTTCAATTAAAAAACTGTAAAATAAAAAACCCAAAAATCAAAAATTTTCCAACCGTGAGTGTAACAACACAGTGTATTTTACATATAACTTCATGCAAGACAGAGGTCTAATTCGCTCGGATACCAAATGTAAGCTTTAAGTTCGATTCTATCATACAAAAACAATATGCATAACAAAATCAAAACGAAAAAACGAAAGCGTGAAAAAATCATATTTACCTCCTGCCATTGCTGTTCGTGCCTGCAATTGGGATGCTTCTAAGTTCTGATAAAAACTCAATTGATGGTGTAAGATTTTTAATAGAATTTTCGAAACTTGAGGACCCAATTTTCTTTCACAAATTCTGAACGTGAAAAGCTTTTCTTTTCTGTATTTCTCTGTATGCCTCCCTTTCCTCCCATCAAGGAAATAAATAGCTCCCAAAGAAATTAGTTACTAAGGAGTGTTAATGGGTATAAATATGAGCCAATAATTGCAACAAAATAAATTGGTTTCAATTCCTTATTGAAACCGTTAAAAAATTTGCAACGGTTACAAAATTCCCTAAAACATGAAAATCTCGCTCAAGATTTCAAAAATTAATCTTGTTTGATTCAGAGATATGTAAACTACTCTTCTTTTGTTATTTGAAAAGCAAATGCATCACTTTAACTACTATTAAAACTTTTTTGTAAAAATATTTCTTTTGTATATACACAACAGGGTTCAAAGATACAAGCAATTATCATACAGGATGATATTGATCTTTTTGAAAATACTCCAAAATTATCAAAATACTAATACATTGTAAATGCATTTGTTCGTTCAATACAAAAAGAATATCAGGTTGTTGATAATACATTTAAATGGGTAAGTGTCTAAATTATACTTTTAATTAGATAAACTTTTATTCAATACTAATATGTATCTTTACTCTAAATTTTGTTTAAATGATAGATATCATTGGAGTTGCATTCTACATCAAGCCGTTGAAAGAAATTCACACAAATTTTGGTGCTGCAAAGATTCAAGAAATATATTTAGTGAATCAAGAGTAAGTAGCATCTTGAAAAGTACTAATTATTCTAGATATATTTTATAAAATTAGTTCTAACATATAACACCATTTTATTACTTTCATATGCAAGCCAATTTTATTTTCAATGTGGAACCAATTTGCAAATAACAAAGCTGTAGCCATTTTAGATGTTATCACAACAAATCCTGTCATTGTATGTATAAGAGTCATAGCCTCTCAAATACAACGATAAGATATTTCAATATATAACTTTAAACTACATTTATAAATTAATCTAACTTACAAAGGAACAAAAAAAAAAAAAAAACATGTTTATCTTTAACAACCAAGCAATCAATGCCTTCATCATCAATCCCATAAATTCTTGAAACAACAAAACTACAAATTTGGTTAGTGTTAATTAACTCATACTATTTTAGTGTTCATAATGTTCATTAGATATTATATTAAATATTATATTATATACTTGCAGGATACTTGATAACGAAAATTATCTCAAGAATATAGAAACACATACTGCACAAGCATTTTTCTGATCAAGACCGGCATTACCTACACCAGACATGGTTGTTAAAATAGATGCAATTCAAAATTTACCAGATAATTTAATTTTCAACTGGCTTTTTAAATTAAACAAACTGCTCAATTTGTTTTCATTTCTTAAAACAATTAAAATATTTTTTAACAACTTCTTTTTTAACAACAAACAACATTTTGGATAAAAGCATCAGTTTCTATCTTTAATTTCAAACAACGAGTTTGATATATAGCTTGCTGTTAATGTTACAAAACTACTTCCACAGCTTATGATCGAATATTTTATATGATCATTGCAACAGAAATTCCAGAGCACGCCCAACATATTTTAACATCTTTTTAAATCATACATATATATATTTTTTTACTGTTCTTCAAAAAGAATTTATAACTTTCTATACATAATTAACATTTTTTTATCCATGGCTACAGATCTCAGCTTGACGTACATTATTAAGATCCATTTGCTGAAATAGCAGCAACACTTTTTTTTACTGAAAATGCTGAACAACTCCTCAATTGTAGCTAAAATCAGAGGTATCAATCATCAATGGCAGAACTAGAAGTTTTTTCAGTAGGGGCACTATATAAAAAATTATAAATAGTATTTTTTAAATAAAGATATAACTATATATTTCAATAATTGAGTGGGGCATAATTATATATTTTCTTGTAAAATAAGACACAATAATATATTAAATTATTTTATAAGGATACAACAATATATTTCAATTATTTTATGGGATACAACAATATTTTTTTTATTATTCTGTGGGGCACAGTCGTAATTTTTTTTCAAAGTAAAAGCATAAATAAAATTTAAAACTACAAAATGGGGATAAAAATATAAATTTTAAAAAATGACTGGGGGCACCCGCTCATCATAAGCTGGCTCCACTAGTGCCTTTCATTAATATTATTATATAATTTATTACACATTGTTTTCAACTTTAAATAATATAAGAAGTAACTTCTTATAATTTATTTATTGTAGTACATTAAAAAATATTAAAAAATGTATCGAGGTTGTCGTCACTCGTCAGAGAAAGAATTTTTCATATATTTGAAAATTTCAAAATTTAAATATTACAGTGGCGCACAATATAAATATATTGTCAACAACATACTTGAAGCACCAAATCAAAGGATACCGCATGATCTTACAAGATAAAGAAAACTCTCCTAAATTCACATATGTTTATAATTTGTACGTTATTATAAATATGTTCAATATTTAAAATAAGAAAAGTAATCCATTAATACGTAACACATACAATAACATATTTTATTAATTGTTTGTTTATAAAATTTATATATTTGCTGTTGTTATCAAGTTATTTTAGTCTTGATTAAAAACATCAAGTTGTTTTATTAACAAATTATTTTATTGATGGCTGTCCATTAAAAATAAAATTGTTTTGATCAAATTTTTTTTCCTCCTTTGATATATCCTTTTTTTTTAAATATAAATATAAGCTACAATGCATAATAATTAATCTCCTACTCTTCAACCAAGGATTTGTTATAAGCGAGAGTAAGGTCAAGAGAGAGAGTGGGCTAGGGCCAGTGGGCCGACGTGCTACCAATGCTGGCCGTCAATATTTGCTTGGAGGGTTGTCATAGGCCAATCTTCGATGTGTTAGAGTTTGTGCTGCGAGGGGAGAGAAGCTTGGCTTGGTTCAGCGTTCAGGCATAGAGCTAGAGAGGGAGAAGTTTCACCGTAGATCTAGTTTTGGGACCGAGGAAGGAGGAGGCATTGTAGTTCGAGGCGATCGTGGGAGGCTCACATCTTCTCTATGATCAGGCTAGGTCAGACGGTTGTGGGAGAAGGCTCGGATGCTTTGGTCTACCGTGGGAGGGCTAGGCTCGGATGTCGTCCACCTAGGGTCAACGTTGAGGGGCCTAGTCGTGGCTAGGGTTGGGTTCATGTCGCTAGGCTAGGGTGAGCTGTGGTGGTACTGGTTTTACCATAGGGATGGTTGGAGGGGAGGGTCATAGGTGCTCTCCACTAGATGGGTGGTCAGAGTTCGATGGCTAAGGCTTCTAAGTGGTTAGCTTTGAAGGAACTTGGATTCATGGATTGCGATGAAGGTTGTGTTTTGGTCTGTGTTGTTTTTATGTTTTGTGTTTGTTATAATAAGGGTAGTGGTTTCTCCACCAGCCCTCTGTGTTGTGTTTTTTGTTTTTATGATGTTGTTTGTGGCTCTATTCTGTGTGGAAATTGGCAAGTTTTTTAGAGAGGCGATGGCTTTGTGGCCTCGGTGGTGCTCGAAGTTGCGGGCGGGGTGTGGCTCAGAGGATGGTTTCCCCATATCTCTTGGTTTGTTGGGTGGTATTTAAAGTCGGGATTGGGTTAAGGTGTGATTCTTTTTCATAGTCGTTAGGATCATTGTTAGTAAGAGTTTAGCTCCGTCGATCGGAGCACGAATTTTCGAGTAGGTTTTTTGAGTCTACGTGTATACTCCATTCTTCGTCATTGGACCATTAGCTATACCTAAGCTTTTTTTGACTCTTATCAATAAATTTCTTTCCTCCGGTTGGATGGAGGCCTTACCTATAAAAAAAAAAACCAATGATTTGTTACAAATTAAACTATGAAAGTATGCAAAACTAACATTACCATTACAAACACTAGCACGTCCACTTGCACCGGTCAAAAAATTGGTATTAACATAAAAAAGAAAAATGATTTTGAAAAATTGTCTTTGGCGTTAGGAGCCAATCAGATTACACACAGTACACGCTATCATAGTGGGAACATAACGGTCGACTAACCCGGCATTTGAAATTTGAGCCTTTTTTCCCCTTCAATCCCCTCCCTGTCCCATCTCTCACGACTCACTAGCGAGCAACCCTACTGTCACTACCACCAATAGAAGAAACAAGTTTCCGTTTGGTTTGCAAGAGAAAAGAAAAAGAAAATGGTAATGGCTAAGCGTAAGGCATCATCATACGAGGAAATCCGTCTGCAAAGATTGGAGGAAAACAAGAAGCGACTTGAAGCGCTAAATCTCCCAAGTCTCGCTCAAGCTCTTCGCAACTCCTCCCCTTTCAAGCCCTCCCCTGTAAAGCCCTAAACCCGTTTGAAAAGAAATAATCTCTCTCTCTTCCTCTTTCAAAAAGCTCACTTTCTATTTCTTCTTCTTCTTGAACATTCCGCAGATCAAAAGCGTGAAGAAACCTCGTACGCCAGAAAAACAGGTGGTCGTCGTCAGGAGGTCCGGTCGTGTCGCCAACTTGCCCGCCCCTGTTTACAAGGAGGTGAGTCCCAATCCTTCCCACACACCTTCGATTCTCATAAAACGACGACGTTTTCCTTTAACGACAATGATAAATCACGGCAAAAAAAAATCGTTTTCTTCTTGCAGGTCGAATTTGATCGCGTGGTGATACCTAGAAGGTGAATTTGGTTAACATTTCAATAGAAAAAGAACTTCTCGGATTTTTTTTTTTCTTACATTTGATGTCTTGGGTATTATAAATTTATAGGATGTCAGGTTCCAAGCACAGGGATTTGTCAAACCGGGTATATGCTTCGGAAGAAGCTAGGGCGGAGGCGATAGAGAGAGCAGAGGAAGTAGCGTCTGGTTTGGAACCTGAATATCCCTACTTTATTAAAACAATGCTCCAATCCCATGTGAGCGGTGGTTTCTGGCTGGTACGCAACTTTGTTTTTATGTTCCGACAACGTTGAACTTTTGCTTCCCCCACTGTCTTTTGTCATTTTGATTGGATAGTACTGATGATGACATTGAGTTTGATGATGTCTTGTGTAGCTAGACGGTCTTGTGAGACGACGTATGTGTTTGTGTTTTGAGACAATAATTTTATTTCTGCTTGTCCTTCACTGGCATTGAGAAGGGAAAATTATTGCTAGTTTATGTTATCACGGGAGTATCATGACTATGGGTATGATAAAAAATACAACCAAGGTGGTGGCCTAATGATATTGGACTTTCTTCCAAACAGTTTGGTAGATGAGATGTCTTAAGTTCAAGTTTGAAAAGCTTGAGACGTACGAGGAAGAATAGTTACGGCTGGTTGTTCTTTCCACACTTATCACCTGTAAAAAAATATATATAAATAATGAGTAATTTTTAGAATTTGGATTTGTGTTTTGTAACAAAATGTGAATAGGAGGCTTAAAATGTAGAATTTGTGAAAATGATGTTTGGTTGCAAAAATCCATTTGTTGTTTTTTATCTTTCACATAGCACTTTAGAATTGTACTTGAATCAGAGAATTATGCTTTATTGTTGATGTGGTTTTTCTTTTGGGAGAGACATTGATTATTATTTTGTGAAACCAGGGCCTTCCGGTTCATTTCTGCAAAACGAACCTTCCAAAACATGATGAAGTTATGACATTGATAGATGAAGAGGGTGAGGAATATCAAACCATATACTTGGCCCGGAAAACCGGACTAAGTGGTGGGTGGAAAGGCTTTTCAGTCGCTCATAAATTAGGGGATGGCGATGCATTAATTTTTCAATTAATCCGGCCTTCTGCATTCAAGGTGATTGAAACAGTGTGACTAAAAAACTTCATTTGGATTAGAGATTTGGAGTTACTGTTTCTTTCAAGTCCTATAAATCTTATCTCCAAATACGCTTGACAGGTTAATTAACCATGATACAATATTCTGTGTGTCCTTGTATATTCATTCTCTTTTTTTTTTTTTTTAAACTCTTTTTTCTCTTGTCAGGTATTCATTTTTAGGGCGGATACTCCCAAGTAGTGTAACGTGCTTTAATGCTTTGCATTGGACGTTGAGCCATGTTAATCGGTTTAGGTAGGTTTCTCCGTTTCTTTTAGAATTAATTTGTAGCTCTGAATTCAGTACAATCTTATGAAGTTTTCTACTGTGTGATTTTGGATGAGTAATTACAAATTGTTGAAAAAAGAACAAATTTTCTGGACATGATGTTAAACAAATATTGAAATGTGGGTTCCCATGTTTTTGATGCAATAGGGACCAAATCACTCTTGAAATTTATCCCATGTGGCCAAGCACTTGTTTTTGCATAGTGCTCGGCGATGGTTGTTGAATGCTAATAATAATGAACGTAAATGAACATGCAGTGTAGACCACAACATGTTTATGGTATGAGCTAATGATGATTATGGACGAATTATTAAACCCCTCACAAAAGGATGTTTACTTTTCAAGTAAAAGCGAAAAGGAACAAAGTAATATTGCATTATCACACAAGTGATTTCCTTGTTCGCAGCAAAAGTGGAAAGTAGTTGCCAAGACATCATTGTCTTTGACATTACTTTCATAAATACACTGATCACATACAATGGTGCAGTCACCTACATTTCACTGTTTATATACAGAAACCATGCTGGCACGCAAGTGTTCTCTAGCCAGCCGCCCCCAACATGAGTTTTCATCCAATAATGGATCAAATTTCTGTAGCCTCCTTGACTATCTCAAAACTCATGTGGACTTTTGTGAGATTCATACAAATGTCAAATGTGTCTCATTTCTCTGTTCAGTACTGATATATAATGATTTTTACGCCATTTGATAATATGGTTTGAATTGCAATTAATTAATATGGTATTTAGCAAAATAAGTTTGATGAGTTTCAACTCAAACAATAAAAAGTTTTTATATTTTACAGTATTTTTAACCACAATTGATTCTCATCAAGTTCTAACTCACTTTTTCAAACACTCTATATGTTTGTAATAGTGTTTTCACGCATAAAATTTAAAAGTAAACTTAATTTGAACTACAAATTATAGTTCAAACCATATTACCAAACAAACTATTTATCCCGCTTTACTTTAAACATCAAAGCTATTTTTAAAAATAATATTATATGTGTTTGTGGAAAGTCTAATTATACATGCAACGTTTTATTTTTTCTGTTGCAGGTGAAAAAATGGTAGCTTATTTCATCTGGGCATGAGGATTGTCAGTTCAAAGGGAAAACTTCTTTTTATCTTTATGTTTTGATAGAATTCCCCAGTCAGGCTTTACTGTAAAGTTGTAGTTTTAAAGCTTATTTTGCACCTGACAATCCTTAATGGATATACACTGGAGTTCTCTAAAGACATTTATCCTTTAGTAAATATGAATTTCAAGGTGATTCATTCACCAATTATTCTTCTACTTGAGTTTTCTTTATATTTTCTTTTTTCCCCCCTTTTATTTAATTATTCATTTGTTTGTATTATTCTCTTTTGGTCTTGATCAAGGAAGAAAACTAAGCTCATGCTGTTTGGAAAGTAAGTAGGCATGGAATTGAATATGTGTAGATAGGATGAATCTTTGAGACATAGTGGAACAACTCAGACCCCATGTGCGTTTTCAGAGCCTCAAATAATCCTAATTAATATTTACAGTTGGGAAAGGATCTCTTCTCACCCATAATACATTACAAGAGGCTAAACTCATCGTGTATTAGCGTTCACTTCAAAAATTGTCTACAAATTCATTTAATTATAAAATTGTCTCAAATCATATTTATTATGGACACATTAAAATTTTAAAAAGATCAACAATGTTTGTAACTATATGTAAATAAATACAAAGGTGTTTGTGAGAGTGGTTAAAATTTTAGAATTTTAATCACAAATAGTATAAAATAAAAATATGTTATTAGTGTAAAACTCTTGTGTACTAAAGTTTTAATTCTTCTCATAAACACGGTGACAGTTATTATCGATATAAAGATAGATTTTTCTCCTTTTTGGGGGGTAATGTTATCTTCAGGTTTAACAAAAGTCTTTGGGTAAAGTTAAATGGGTGAAATGTTGTTGTAGCAGTTGTTAGTTAACTTGTTAGAATTGATGGGGGGTTGGATTAATTTTATTTTTTTATGGTTTAATTATTTGTTGGAAGAAAATGGGCAACAAGTTGTTGATACTTGACAGAACATTTGCTTGACTAGCTGGAGCTTTTCCAGCTTGCAAAGGCAAAATTAAGGGAACATGCTTTCTGGACCAGGCGTTACCACGGAACATAGATGAGCTCTGCCTGTCCATGCAGCGATTAGATTAGACAATACTTTTCTCCTGTATGCATGTATTTTCTTTTTCTTTTTTTTGCCCTTTCTGTTAAAGCGGCTTTTTATGATCAGTGTCAAAGAGTTGTGTGGGGCCCACAAAGCCGAATAGACACAAGCGGGTGAGCCATTTAGCTAAGCCGATTGATCCTTCTGACAAACAGAGCCGTTGAATTGGACATGGGATGGATGATCTTACAGGGGATTTTATGCGGACTTTGATTGATTGACTAGATTTCACGCGGGGTTTTGGCCGTAACTACTACTTCTCGTGGACTCTATTCCCACGAGCGCCTTTGTGAAGGGAACATCCCCAATGTAATTGGGGAGTGTTTGGAAACAACAGCGTGTTTAACAAAATGATTAAATCAATCTTTTTATTCAAAATATTATAATATGTATTTTATCTTTTATTGTATCATATAAGAGCTTCATTTTAGTCACTAACTAAAAAGTTGGTTCTAATCAATTTTGTCAAACACCTAGAAGTTGCAACTTAATTTTTGTAGCAAAATTTACAATTTAAAGTTAAAACTTAAACACTGTAACAAATCAAAGCTTTACATCGTAATATGTTAGAACTTTATACTGTAGCAGTTAAAACTTAGTTCTTAAACATACTCTTAATGTAATGTTTAAATTAATTCTCAGTAATACATTTGTGATATTAAAAATTACTCCTCAATACAATAGTGTTTTTAGTATTATTTTTCACGACTGGTTATTTTGTTGATTTTTATTTAATTATTGTAGTATTATTATTTTAAAATTAAATGTTTCCTTGTAAATTTTTAAAATTAATGATTATGAGAAAAATTGATAAATATGAGAACAAGTATTACGTACTTGAGCACAAAATTAAAAAACATATTGAATATGTTTTTTAAAATGCATAAAAAAAAAAAAGAATTCTCAAAAAAAAAAATTATAATAATTTATAGTAACATTGTTTATTATAATATAATAGGGTGTTTGGTATTTCTAGTTTCAAGCAAAACTTTTGGTTGTCATGGTGTAAAGCTCTCATGTGTTATAAGGTTAAGAAAAGATAAGCTACAATAAAAAATTCTCACATGCTACAGTTTTTAAATCAAAATTAATCTAACCAATGCTTCCAAATACCCTTTAAAAATAAAAACTATATTTATATTACATTATGTTGAGGAATAGTCTCAAGTATGACAACTAACCGGTCTGACACATAAGTTTCTTCTTTTACAAATATAAGATTGTTCATGTGTTTTATGCAATATTCATCTTGCTCACATATAACACTCAATAAAAATAGTTAAATACATGCAAATTTAGATGTCACCTTGAAACAAGTTGAATAATACTTACGTAATTTACATTTGCAAATGAAAAAACTTAGACATTAAAACTATTCCTTGTCGTGAAATGTAAAAAGAAAAAAAAAAAAAAAAACTGGACAAAAAGAGAGTGGTATTGACATTGGATTGAAAATGTATTTTTTTTGTTTTTGTTTTGGAGCTGGTCTTGACGCGCTTGACCCGCGTTTGGACGGGTAGCTCAAGTTAGACGTATAACTGGCGCCGAGAATTTCGGGACTTCCAAGTGGAGGTCAAAGGATTAGGTTGTGTGGAAGGAGTGGTATCCACTGTCAAAAGATAAGTGGGCCAAGGCCCATAGGCCCACACCTCAGGAATGCTCCCAACGATGTGACTTTTCAAAGGAAAAAAATAATAATAATAAAAAGGAAAGTATTATCATCATCTTTCAAACAAGTAGAAAAAACGCAAAGAACTATTCTTTATTATCTGTCCCTTAACTTAGCTCACATCTCATTGGTAAAAGAGAGACAAATACATATCCTATATAACAATTTTGGCTGTGAAAATATTTTATAACTTAAACATATACAAAAGCCAGCTGGCTATCCAAGACAATAATTAGCTAATATTGTTCATTTTAGGGGTGTTTCGCAATGGCTCCTATCATTAAGTTCTCACCATAAACTCAATTATAAATAGTAAAAAGCGCTCACATGCTACAGTAACAATAAAAAAAATACTACGATGTAAAACTCTCACATGCTACAGTAAAAGTGGTTTCCACCATCCTTTCAAACACCCACTTTATTAGGTTTTACCTCTTTTGGCCCTTTTTTTATAAATCAGAGAATTATTTAAGTCTAAAGTAACGGATTTATAATTGAGTATATTACTACAGCTTTTGGATTGCAATTGAAGTTTTTACTCGTTTAAGCAAATTGTTAAATAATTCATTTAAGGCTATACACGTTTGAGTGTAAATTAATATGTAACATCAACTATTTCTCAATGTCTTCGTATAAAAGTATCATCAATGCATTATCAAGATTAATAAAATATTTAACGTTCTTACAAGTCATAATGTATCTCAGTCATTAATTGAAAGAAATCATATATAAATTAATGCAATATTGACGACACAAAAAATAAATAAATAAATTTATATCGTGTTTAAGAAAGAAGTTTAAACCATCAGTTTGAGTTTGAGAGCTGTAACATATAAGAACTTTACATTGTAGATTTTTATTCTAACATGTGAAAGTTTTATACTATTTATAGTTTTAATTATTGCTTTAAACTATTCTTTCAACTACCTTATTAATGAGTTTGTTGCCACGACTTGTAATACATAATAACGTAATCCTAAGAATTACATGTAGGTGGAAGTTACAGTTTCAATTATTGATTTAAACTATTCTTTTAACTTCCTTATTAATGAGTTTGTTGACACGACTTGTAATATATAATAACATAACGCTTGGAATTGCATGTAGGTGGAAGTTATATATTGTTTTATATAAAAGCTTTATAATGTAGATTTTTATTGTAATATGTAAAATCTTTATACTATTTACAGTTTCAATTAGTGATTTAAACTATTCTTTTAACTACTTTGTTAATGAGTTTGTTGACCTCACTTGTAATAATAATAACGTAATCTTAATAATTACATGTAGGTGGAAGTTATCTATTGTTTTGTACTTCTCTTGGACAAGTAAAAAGGGACAAAATTTAATGATAAAAATGTTTGATACTTGCTCCCTTCCACGTCTTGTTGGGGGTTGAATATGACTCGGTCCATTTGACTTTCCAGCTCCTAGGCCTAGTCACTTCCCCTAAAACGGCAGCCAGCACATACTAAGACATTTTTTTATGGATTAATTTCATAAATGTTTTATGTATATTAAGTTAACATGCTACAAAGTTTTAAAAGAATTCATTTCACCCTTAAATTATATACAATCATCCAAAACACCCTATATGATATATTTCATAAATGTTCTAAAACTATCATATCAACTTATTTCCCTTTTAAAAAAATTGAAAGACAAGTTGATATAAAATCAACTCCTTTAACAAAAAAAAAACAATAGTATAACTCTATAGTTGAACAACTTTTATGAAATTATAATTAGTGCAATTACATTTCTTTTCGTTAGTATTATAAACTGATGCGGATAGAAAGATATATTTTGAATGTTTTTACATAATTTATTTAGGATACAGACATAATCTTAGGACATTTATTAAATTATATTTTGTTTATTTTTTGGTTTATTTATTCTAGTAAGATGTCTTTCGAGAATTTTATGAGTGAGATTTTTTTTTTGAGGGGAAATAAGATTTTTTTAAGCGGATGTAAAAGATGTTAGGACATTCATTTTATTAAAGAAAAAACAAATCCGAAAACCCGTTCAAGCAATTTTGTCCAAGTAGTCGCTGGTCGGCCAATTAGATTCCTTCCTTTGCAATTTTTTTTGTGGGGTCCTCCTTCTCTGCCCCACCCAGATGAGATTTACAAGAAAAAGGCTGACGATGCGTCCTAATCGTACGGTCTAGAAAGCGCCGGAGCGGCTAAGCCTCAAAGAAGCGGCTCGGAGCGCCGAACCAAAGAAACTGAATGTGCCACGTCAGCGCTGAAGAGAAAACGTTAAAAAGGAAGGGAAAAAAAAAAGAGAGAGATAAAATAATAAAAAAAAAGAACAGAAGAACAACAGCTTATTTTGCGGTTTGATTTTTTCCATCTTCTCTTCGTCTTTTTCCTTCTTTTTCGGTTTCTCTTTATAGTTTTCCGATCAACAATGGAATTTCCGCAGAGCTCCGGGATCCTCGTTTCTCGATCGTAGCGTAGAATCCAATTCGTCTCTCACTCATCCTTCGTGCGTAATCTCCATTGTTGACATCCTCTCTTTCTCTTTCCTGTAATTTTCTCTTCTTTTTCCTTTTCGATTATTCCTCAGATTCCTCTGATTTTGGCCTCGTAATCACAAGTTTCAGACTTCAATCACATTCACATTGACGTTGATTTCGTCAACGCTCTCATGATTTATTTGCTAGATTCTTTCTCAACCAAATCAATCCGCCATTGCTAATTTTACTTTATTCGGAGTTTTTTTTGGTTAATTTTTGTGTATGGATGCGTAATTTCTCCTTCTACTCCTCTCATTTTTCGTAATTTTTTGAATGTCATTTTGTTCGAAGATCTTGCTGATTTCGTCTCTGGTTCAATACAGAAATGGGAAGATTTATCGTCTTCGTGACTGATTTTTTGTGTGGCGGTTTAGTGACCGAGCGAATGTTGTTTTGGTGCTTGTTGCAGGTTTTCGTGTGCAAATAGCTGATGGAGGCTTAGAAGGCCATCATAGCGTTTGTTTGTGGGGAAGCTGTGTTGGAATTTTATTCGGGATTTTGAAAGAAGCCAAACAATGTCCGCGAGGAGTGAGCATCACACGGTCCCTCTTTCGGTGCTGCTGAAGCGAGAACTGGCCAATGAAAAGATTGAGAGACCAGAAATTGTACACGGTCAGGCCAGTCAGAGCAAGAAAGGCGAGGATTTTACCCTGTTAAAGACGGAATGTGAAAGGATGGTTGGAGATGGCGTTTCTACCTATTCGGTTTTCGGGGTATATTCTTCTTCTTGTTTTTTTTTTTTGGCTTATGATTTACATTTGCGGCAATTCTTTTTCCTTATAAGATACCATGATTTCTGAATACTATGTTTCTTAACATGACAATTGATGTGTTGAATATATTCTTGTTAGATTTGAAGCTTTTGTAGCATGGTTGACTTCGTTTCTTTTACCACAATTCAAGTAGTCCACCTCGTTCGTAGCTTTTAATAGAATGTTTCGAGTATTTGACGTTTGGCAGTTTGAATAATGTAAAACTCAAGGCGTAAGATATTCAAATTTTGACATTTCTGTTGCTTCTGTGTTATATGTTGAATATACGAAGGGCTAATATAGGAAGCGGCGTAAAATTGCTTTCTTTCGATGTTTAGTCGTGGAAAATAGTATATACCAGTTAGTCGTAAATGTGTGAAAGCAGTTAGCTGCGCTATCCTATTTGGCTTTTACAAACTAGATGTTTGAATCATTCAGTTGATAGCTGATACGCTAGACTAGTTAGTGTGGAAATGGTTGAGCTTTATGTCTATAATTCTAAAACCCACTGAATGCTCCTTATAAGATTTCTAACTGTTATCAGTCCATGTATTAGTTGACTTTTTTTCCCTAGTCTTCTCTTTATCTATCCTTAACGGAATGCTCCTTGTAAGATTTCTCAAAACAGTTATTGGTCCATGTATTAGTTGACATTTTTTTTTTCCCTGGTACGAAAACTATTACTGAAGCGTTGGTGCAAATGCCTCTCTGCGCTCCAGAAGAGGATTATTAGTACGTCATAGCTTAAAAGCTGCCATTTATTGCAGTTATTTGATGGACACAATGGATCTGCAGCTGCCATTTACTCGAAGGAGAACCTCCTAAGTAACATATTAAACGCTATCCCTTCAGATCTTAATAGAGATGACTGGATTGCAGCCTTGCCAAGGGCTTTGGTTGCTGGCTTTGTCAAGACGGACAAAGATTTTCAAGAGAGAGGTACGATTAATTTCATTTTCATTCTAGACTTTAAAACCATTGTTATCTTGTTGTGCTAATCTCATAATCTTGATTCTGTTTCTTATGCACGAAATTTATATATGCTTGTGGTCGAACTTTCAGCACAAATGTCAGGAACGACCGTCACCTTTGTGATTATTGAAGGATGGGTCATTACTGTTGCATCCGTGGGTGATTCCCGATGTATACTTGAGGCAGCCGAAGGTGGCATATATTACTTATCTGCAGATCATAGACTTGATAGCAACGAAGAGGAGTAGGTTATAAATATAATTATTTTGGGGCTTAATTACCAATCATCGTTTGTATTAAGGCCCCTCTCTTTTGTATTCTGGCAGGAGGTTGCGTATCACAGCAAGTGGGGGCGAGGTGGGTCGTCTTAATACTGGTGGAGGTGCAGAGGTATCTTTCCTCTCTCTCTCTCTCTCGAATATATTCCAACTAATCCCTCCCTCAAAAAAAAAAAAAAAAAAAAAAAAGAAGAAGAAAATCCCTCCCTAATATATGCATGAAGGTGGTGCATCTAATCTAGATTTGGAACTCAAGACATCACCCATCATCTCACAAGCTGGATAGTGGCATGCAAGTGTGCTCAAGGATTAGATCTTTTGGTTTAAGACTGAAATCTGTTGTAGGATCATGCTGGAGAATAAGATACAATTAAGGAATCAAATTTTATTTAAAATTTCTGCTTAGGCGAAAATAATATATATGTTTCTGCTTCTGATTTACTTTATATTGGTTTCTGAGTTTGTAATGTTTATGGATTTTTTTTTAATCCAAGTAGATTGTCTCTCTGCAACTTTAGGCTTTGTAATTATAATTTTCTCTTATGGTTTCCTTTGTAGATTGGTCCTTTGAGGTGTTGGCCCGGTGGCCTGTGTCTTTCACGGTCTATTGGGGATAGGGACGTTGGCGAGTACGTTGTTCCTGTTCCTTACGTAAAGCAAGTGAAGGTTAGCTTCCTTTTTTTTGTCTCCAATTACTTGTACCATCCTTTCTCTACCTTTCCTTTTCCTGGTGTTCCTGCAAGCTATATAAAGTAATATTGGTAATTAGTACAATCAATAGGACATATTAGAATTCGTTGTGTTAAATTTTACAGTGATAATACTGCCGTAACTTTTGTTGTTGCTTATGCAGTAAGCCCAAGATAACTGTCATCCTAGTGGTTTATATCCTTAACATCTTTGGCACAAATTTGTATTGCATAAGCTTGTTGATTGTGTTTCTCCACCTCTAAGATTGCTTAAGATGCAATTACACTTCTGTCAAACTGAACACAGTATTAGTGTTAATAAGGTGCTAGGGGTTGTGGTTCCAACCACACACTTTCAACTGCAAATAGTGTAAAATTCTCACATACTATAATGTAAAGAAAAATTTATTATAGTATAAAGCTTTCGGCTTCCTTTGGCAACCTAGTTAGAACTTATTATTGCCAACTCTCACGTGCTACAGTGTTTGGGTTTCAACTAGGTTTCCAAACACTCAACTCATATATTATAGTGAGCGGTTGAAACCATAACATTACAACTTTTCTCCCAAACACCACACAGATCTAACTTTGTCTCTAAAACAAGAGCAGTGTGGTCCAAATCGTTTATTTTTTCCCCTTTTCACATTTTTTATTTTTATTTTTTTGTTTCTTTCAATTGCTGACGGTATTAATTACTATAAATTTGCTGCATTCTTACAAAGATTTCTTGCTTTAATATATGCAGTTGTCTACTGCTGGTGGAAGGCTTATCATCTCGAGTGACGGTGTATGGGATGCTTTAAGTGCAGAAGCTGCCCTTGATTGTTGCCGTGGGATGCCAGCAGAAGCTGCAGCTGCACAAATCGTGAAGGTACAGCTAGAGATAATATTTCTTGTTTTCTGTGAACAATGCACTTATACAGGCACACATGTATACCCGAACACTAAGCCTTTTGATGTAGTGCTGCCACTGTGGTACTGTGAATTCTTTTGCATTTAGCACATAGTATTTGTTGTGCACTGTTTTTTACTGTTATATTCCTTTTCCAGGAGGCTTTACAGGCCAAGGGACTTCGAGATGACACAACCTGCATTGTTATTGATATATTGCCACAAGAAAAGCCGCCTGCTCCTCTGCCCCTGCCTAAAAAGCAGGGAAAAGGAGTGTTTAAGTCCATGTTTTGCAAAAAGTCGTATGAATCAACTTCTAGTATTGATAAAGAGTACACGGAGCCAGACATGGTGGAGGAACTATATGAGGAGGGATCTGCTATGCTTTCAGAAAGGTTTGTGCTGAAAAAAAGTCATTTACAATTTTTCTGTGATGAAAAAAGTCATTGTTCTGTCTCCTATCTTTTACTTTCCTTTACGTATTCTTCTTTCTTTGTGTTTCACTTTTTGGTGGAAATTATGAACTGGAGTGCTTGTGAAGGTTAGTATATTGATGCAATATATGCTTGTGTTGTATGCAGGTTGGACTCGAAATATCCACTCTGCAATATGTTTAGGCTGTTTATGTGTGCCGTTTGCCAAGTAGAAATAAAACCAGGAGAGGGTATTTCAATACATGCTGGCTCACCTCACCCTGGAAAATTGCGTCCTTGGGATGGTCCCTTCCTTTGCTTAAGTTGCCAAGAGAAGAAAGAAGCCATGGAAGGGAAAAGACAATCCGGAGGTATTTGACTTTCTTAATCTCTTTGTTCAATTCTTTAGTTTCATCTACAATTCCAAATTAATCCTTGTTGTTCTGTTGGTTTCAGATAGGTATAGTAGTGGAAGTGACTAGCCAACCCACCTCGGCTATTTTTGTGTTTTGAGAGCATTAACAATTATTTCGATGTCGATCACAATTGAGAGAAGCCAGAGCTTTTTCACTACATATGTGGGGAATTTTCAGTATTTAGGTCCATTATGACTTTCCACATCTCTACTTGGGGCCCCAGTTGGATCTCTGTCTCGACTTTCCATGTTCCAGGTCAGTGGATCCTTGCTAAGGCTGCTTCTTTCATTTTGGGGGATCTCTGGTTCCGACCTCAGAGTAAAGAAAAACAGTGCAAAAACCTAGCTGAGAAAAAAGGGTTGTGGAAGGATTGGGTAAAACTTACCTGTGCCTAGCGTGTTGGAGGTAATAATAACCTTATTTTTATTTTTATTTTTATGGATCCACACCGTTCCAGTTCATAAAGCTAACAACGAGTGAAAATAATATAGGATGTAATGTTACTATATATAGAGCGAGTTCGATGAGACCTGATAAAACTTCCGTTTCAAATTAGGATAAAGCTTGTGCCACTCAACAGTCTGAATGAATTTGTTATCCTTCCTTAAAGGAAGGTTTAAAGAAAACCTTTTTTAATAGGCAATTAAATCTTTTCGTTTTTTTTTTTTTCCGTAAAGATTTTTGATTCACAATTGGCTTTGTTAATACGACAGTCTGTTCATTGCTTGGAAGTTGAAACCCTACCTACATTTATTTCTCTGTAAATACCGCTTTATCTTTGGTTAAATACCATTTTATATTATACTATTTCCATCTTAGGGGACTTCTGGATTATAATTTAGCTCTTGTCATTATTTGATGATTTCAGTAATCTACTGGCCATGAAACAAAACAAAATTGTAATAATCAGGGGTGATACCAAATTAATGTGATTAGATTTGGCATGGCATAGCGGAAAGGCCCTACAGCACGGCTGTGCTCATCTATCACATTACTGGGACCAGGCTTTTAGGGGGCAAGAAGTAGACACTACTTGTCTGTAGTTTTGCAATAAGCTGAGTTACATGTGAACTTGCAAGTTTTCTCAGTGCGACTTCGCTAATATATGGAATTTTATTTGGATCCACCGATATCTACGAGAAAATGATAGATGTTACACGTTAAAGAAAAGCAGAAAAAAATCATCACAGTTCTGTTTCTTGCAATTTTGAACATAGAATAAGCTCCTTGTGAGAGGGGATGCACTAGTCATGACCAATGGTGACTCAAATTCAAGCCCCACTCTAGACCATTATGTTTCAAAGTTGTGACAAGATTGCTGATAAATTTTTATTGAGGAACGTTTGTCACTGTTTTTTGCCCAAAAATATAAGGGGAAATTTACCCCATTTTTTTTTGGCTAAAAGAGTTTCATTAGTATCATTTCGCCTCATCTCCACTATCTAGAGAAGATATTCCGGGGCTTATTAATAGAAATAAGGGGAAATCAATTGCTTGGGTCCTACCCACACTTTCATGTGTTCAGCCGACTTCGTATGTAAATCACAATTATTTTGTTTTAGGACGAACACGAGGTATTTAGAAAGTACGCCTTTTTTTACTTTAAGCGAAGCTAGGCAATTTTTCTCTAAAGTAGACCAAAATCAAATTATCTAAGGTTATCTTTGCTGACCTTAGTGAGGTGCAAGGAACATGGTAACAACTAGATAGATGGTTATAGAACAAGGCTGACAAACACTTTCAAACCCAGAGAGCAAAAGGAACACGTTGGCTTTTTTGGCTTGTAATGCCATGAGTCATGACTGGGTATTGTCCTTTGAAGGAAAGAATAAGATTACAAGAATTATGAGTGGCTAGTGGCAAAAGCAGGAAAAGAAAAAAGCTTTCCGACCTCAAAAGCAAGGGGGGGTTGGAATGGATCATTTCCCATCAGGACTTAAGACGACCAAGTGGGAAATCTTTGTCTTTATGCATTGTTTGTATCTTTCTCTCTCTTCTTATCTTTTTGGAGAAAAAAAAAGGAGAGAAAATAAAGCATTTTAATACTAATTTTGAGTGGTTAAAGTAGTGAGCGTATGAGTCAGTCTACCACAATAATGCCTCCATGATTGAGATGTTGACCTCAACCATACGAACAAATTTCCTCTACGCTGGACTGGACCACTGGCTACACGTGTGCTTGGGCCCACGACCTTCCCCCTAACAGTAAAAAAAATATGTATATTTGATGAAATGATCTTTCCGGTCTTTGGACCCCTTCACCAGCGTTTGATTAAAAATTTGGTGGGATGTTCTGAGTCCAATATGAAATCTGAAAGTTAAGTCACATTGTCTGTCGTAGACCTCACTTGACCTCTGTTTTGCTTGCTTCCTCTTTTCTTTTATTTCTTTTATTTTTTCTTTTTCTATTCCTTTAGGTTATGTTTTATTTCTCTTGAATTGATTGATATGGTTGATTCATGAAGTGTACGCTGCGTGTGAATCTCAACGGCTGTTTGATTGAGTAGTGGGAACCACGGTTTTTGTCACAAACTCAGTTATAAACAGTGTAAAACTTTCACATGCTACAGTAATAATTAAAAAAAATTGCTGCAGTGTAAAGCTTTTACATGCTACAATAAAAGTGATTTTAACTAATGGTTCCCACTATCCTTCCAAACACCCTATCAATGTGTCTTGCATGCCCCGGCTACGTTCCTCATTTACCTTTTGTGACAAAAAAATGGTGATGGGCCGTTTTCTCCTAACAATGAATCGGTCCATCATTTTAGTTAGACTTCCCACGGCGCAAATTGTATTTCTATATATCCTTTGTACAACCGTACATACTGTATGTGTGTGTACCTATGTGTATAGATATATATACATATTCAAGGCAGTCTTCTCGTCCCTACTGTATTTGACTAACACTGAATCATGTCTCATTTTAGTTGGAACCAGAAGAGTTCATGCACACAAGAGTTGTCTCAAGTTTTGCAAACTAATTGAATGGTTTTTTTTTTTCATGAAAGAAACCTCAAAATGAAGCAGTAATTGTTATTATTATTATTGAGTATGTTTGGCAACGCGACGAGAACTTATAACAGCATGTTAGATCTTTACACTATAGCAATTCCAACTTTTTAGTTAGAACGCGGTTTTTGCTCAAAAATTAAACTAATGATTTCCCCTGGGGGTAAAAAGTCCAAAGAGTAAGCCACAGTGTGATATGTAGTGTATCTTTTGATCATTGTTTGATGAGTAACAAAATTTTAACTTAGTAGGTTAAATAAGGGGTCGACCTTACGACTTGAATTGTTTGACTTTATGAGCAAAAGAGATAGATACTATTGTCTGAACTGACTAGTGTAGAATTACATATTTATCCTACGAAGTTAAAGTAGCCTTTTACGTCCAATTTGACCTAATTTGTCTAATGGGTGGAGTATGGCGGTGCATAATGCACAAAATGTCACCGCTAATGCAAAAATATGGACTAACGTGGGAAGAATATGTAAATAAGACGGACAAACTTTTTATCTTCTTATTGACTTGGATAAAAATGACAATTATTTTTCCAAGTTTAGTTACGTGTCAACTCGAGTTGATCATGTCACCTGATTAAAGATAAATGATAAATTTTAAAACCACCATTGATGGGGCCTAATTAATCCAATATTGTCTCCTCTTAGGAGAGAAAATTGAAGCAAAAAAATTCACACTTTGAGACCGTAGTTTCAACTTTCAAGCTGTTGGACGACTTCTAAATCTTATCTTATCTACCGACTCATGTAAACTATATATGATGTGGGTATATATATATGTTCAACCTCGTTTACCGCACCAACACACTTATATGCTCCACACGACGACTTATTTATGAAACACGTTTCCCAAAGTAGCACCGTGCAAATGGAAAGCATAGTAATGGCGAAAGGAGCTTATAATTCACTTTGGTTATAAATTCAAAGATTCCCCCTCTTGAGATATGGTATGGGGGGTTGCATTTTTCTATGTGTACGTGAACATGGCCTTTTTCTCTTCTTGGGGACCCTCCCCATTTGGCCAAAAGAAAAACTCCAATACAAAGACACATACCCAAGATAAAAAGTCTTTGCCTCGCCAATGCCATCTTGCCCTTTTGCAAGTAAATTTGGATCTTTGTGATCCCATTTTCCCAAATCACTCTCTCCCCTCCAACGGCTGTTGGACTTGACAGGGACCCACCAACCGATAAAGATACAGCTAAATTTATCGCTTCATTCCCATTGAGTCATTGCCCGCCCCAACCTTTTATTCATTTTCGTTTTCCCACCCCACTTTTACATGTAAATAGACAAAATAATGCATGCAAATAGATCATTTTGCAACATGTATTTTTTTTTTTTTTTTTTGTGTGTGTTTAGGCGCATTCTTTGCACAAAAGACATTTCCAAAGCTCAACTACAGACTGACCAAAGACCCCCCTCTTTTTCTCTCCCTTTTCTCTCTCCACTGCTTCACAAATCGCCTTATCTTTCCCCCAAAGGCTTTTTATTAGTATCCAAAGAACCAACGTTTTTTTCTTTCAGAAAAAAGGTGAGAAGAAAATTCAGATCCTTTCAGTTATGGACGCTAATCACCACCAACACCACCACCAAAAGCAAGGCAGAGAGAAATCTGTGGACACCAAACATGGTCCTAGCTATGATCATCGTCGTCATCATCATCATCATCAAGATCAGAAATCATCACCACCACAATCTTCTTCATCTTCTTGCTCAAAACAACAACAGGTTACAATTTCCCCTGCCTCGCCACCTTCAGCCTCCTCATCTCCTTCCCACGAATTCTCCTTCACAATCTCTCTCCACTCTTCCCATCCCACATCCACAACAAAAACGACAACAAAAGACAAAATCACTGCCACTAGTAAATCCAAAACCCAACCTCCTCCTTCATTCGCCATAGATTTGTCCCCTGCAGACGACATCTTCTTCCACGGCCATCTGCTTCCTCTCCACCTCCTCTCTCACCTCCCCCTCTCTCCTTGCTCCTCAACCAACTCCCTTGAAAGCTTCACTCTTCCCATAAAAAACTTATCATCACCAAGCGACACTCAAAAACAACCCACCAAAAATATTATAAATAACCACAAAAACTCTACTTCTACTTCTACTTCTACTTCTTCTTCTTCTTCTTCTTCTTCTTCTTCTGCTACTACTACTGGTAACACTAGCCAAAAAACAGAGCCGACGACAAAAGGGTCGTCAAGATCAAACAAACCGAAATCTTTTTCGTCGTCGTTCTCTGTGTTCGGTTTGGGAAAATGGAGGAGAGAGAGAGAAGATAATAATATTAGAGAGAAGCCGAAAAGGAAGATGAGATTTGAAGTTAGTCGTGTTCTGAAAAGGTATATGATGATGGTACGGCCTTTGTTGTTCTTTGGAAGAAGAAGAGATCATCATAATAGTAGTGCTAGTTTTCATTTACGTAGAGAGCCTTATTCGTTCTCCGGTATCTTGAGTCCACGGAATAATAGTAATACTAGTACTTGTAAGCTTGATTTTAGAGGAATTAGGAGGAGAGGAGATCATCACCAGTACTCGGCGCCGGCGTCGATGAGGACGTCCCCTTCGAACAGCGGGCTTCTTGTTGCGACGAAGACGGCGACGGCGACGATTCATTCTTCCGCCAGCGATAGCACCATGGAAGAGTTGCAGGCCGCCATTCAAGCCGCCATTGCTCATTGTAAGAACTCCATTGCCGCCGAAGATCACAAACTCAAACGCTAGTTATAAGAGTTTGGCCAGAATTTTCACTTAGTACTTTACTACTTGCTTTTTGTTTAAATTATTATAAATTACATGATGTTTGTGTTTTTTTTCTTTTTCTGTGTATAAAATTGATTAATGCATGAAAATCTATGTAAATGCGTCATGAGATGAGTTCAGAAGAATTGCCAATATGGTATATTATATACAATAAATTGTATATAGTGCAATATTCAAGAATTGCCAATTTTATTGTGTTTTTGCGTGTTCTTGTCTTAAGTAAATTATAAAAGAATCTTTGTATGATTGTTTAATCAATGTCACGTGAAGCTTAAAGGCTTTTCCAGAGAATTCAACTATTCCATTGTGCTTTAGTTTTATTCAGGAATTCTCGTGATTTTTTTTTTTGGGTGCCTTTAACTTCATTCTTGAAGTAATTGGAAGTAGCAATTAATTTTCCACTTTATCCTTTATTGTTCTCCTCCTGAACCTCCCCAAAAAGGAAGAAAAAATGGATTTAGATACGAACATAAATATATGTATATGTGTGCATATATATATATATGTATCTATATATGAAACCGAAGTCTTGTGAATGTTTGTTGACATGTGTGGTCCTTGGCCAAGTTTTATTAATTAATTCCAAATCATACCTAACATGTTAAATCCCACTAGTTTTGGCCCTCTGATGCTCCCAATCCTGACACTTCAGAAAAGGAATCCATCTAATTAATGGAAGTGTACTTGTGACTTTTTCAAGTGGCATTTAATGTAAGTATGAGATTAAAGTTGATCACTGGCTGATTACTATAACTAGAAGAGCTTAAACTTTCTATTGATCAAAATTAATCATGGGTGGAATATCTTCAACCCCCAACTTTTGTTTAAAAACAATGCCACATAGACTATGTTACGAGATAGGTAGCTGTAGGCTCATTTTGGAGAACCTTGACCACCTGAGTCGCCTTATTGGTAGGTTATTTGAGAAACTCGAGGTGTTAAATATCAAATACTAGCAAAAGGTAGTCTTGTCATATAAGACCTATAAATAGAGCCTATTATCTCTTAGTCGTGGTCTTGCCCACAAACATTTTTCCTAACTAAAACATAAGAATAAAAACAACATTCTACCAACGTTAATCTCTTAAAAACATAAAGACTAATTTAATATTAAAAGCAAAAAAAAAAAATGTTAAAAAATAAAAATTAATAATACATATCGTAAACGTAAATACTATAACTATAAAATTTGTAACCAATCTATGCAGATAGAAAAATAAAATAGGGTAGACCAAAAGAAAAAGAGCAAACGACAATGAAAAAAAGCGAGAGCCACAACAAGTAGTACTGCTAAATCCGATAAAAGGGTTGTGAACGGAGTAGTACTAGGGGCACTGAAAAGTTATATTGGGTATCAATGGCACTCGAGTCCCGTGGGTCTGTCGAGTTGAAAGCCGCAGAATTCAGGAAAGTAAAAAGTACCAAGTACAACAATCATTGGTCAGATGACAATAATGCAGATCATGGTTAAGTTCTTGGTCTTTTTTCACACATTAAACACTTGGAATTGGGTCATGACCATCACTCATCATAACATGAATTTTCATTTATTCATTGTTTTTTTATTTTTGCTGAGATTATTATAATGATGAGGAGATGATGTTCTTTGATTGAGTACTGGGCCTGCAATTGACTGAGTGGCTGGCTTGCCCTTTTTCCTCTTTTGAGGACCATGGTTTAGGTCATTGCATTACACATACATAAAACCCACCCAAAAAACCAAACCCCACCAACATGAAAGTGCATCCAATTTTTATTACAACATTTCCCAAAAAGCTACATGAACTGGAGAAAAAGGGCACATACCTATTCGTGGGAAGTTACACACTGCACTTGCAGGTGATTTTTCCGGTCTAAGACTTGAATTTGAACAACTTTTGTGACGTGGGCTGCTAAGATCAGTTATGATATCTTTTAGGAGCTTTGAGATTGAGAAATTCTCTTCCTTTTTTTTCCCTTTGCTTTGCCCCAATCATTAAGGGAGACCATGAAAAGGTCATGATGACCGTGGGCCTCAAGGAGGAGAAGACTGTTCTGACCATGTTAAAGGTGCTTTCATACCTCAGAAAATCACGTTAACATATCCACATTGATATACAGTTGTTAACTTCTTTTATTCTTTGCACGTAATTTCCATCTTTTTGAGCACTTTTAGAAATTCTCTTCATCATTTCCTCTCTTACAAGGATATTGTACAAAAACGCATCAAAATGGTTAGTTTGTTAGGCAAAAGAACATGTCGCACATGCAATATATTTTTGCCGAGTGATCTCACACGAAACAGACTTTTCAGTTTCTATTTATTACTGTAATATTCGATACAAGGGGGAAGCTACGTATAACGGAAGATGGGTGGTGGTCGTCTTACTTTGGATTTTTTTCCCTAACAAATTTTTTTATGTAAAATCTAATAAAATTTATAGCTTGCTCCGTCTAAAATTTTACATGTAATATACATCATAACATGTGAAAGCTCTCTTGCTTATTTATACGTGCAATCTGATTAAATTTTTAGCTTACGTTCCGCTGCTTTTGATTTTTAGTATGCATAACTTTGAGCAGGTGCTAGCATATGAATTTTTGACTAATGACTTTTTATGATACGCCCATGTGACTTGGGATTTCATCAAAGCGGATATGTGTGGCTGAAGAGGGCAGTGGTGGGCTCGGGCCTTGCTTTCTTACAAAAAGAAGGATGTTTGTTTCTGCCTAATTCCAGCCTCCTGTGACTCTGATCCTTCAACATCATTCTCAGAATATCAACCAAGATACCATGTGCTCAAACGACCTCTTTAACATTCATCATTCTCGTTACTTTTGTTCCTCTCTGGGCTGCCGCATGATGATTTTCTTATTATTTGTTTGTTTACTCCAATAATGGATTCTAACACAAATCTTCAACTCATTGTATTCTAGATTTTTCATGGATTTTTTTTGAAGTTAGCTTTTCATTTCATGGATTTAATTTATTGTTATGAGGAAAAAAAATCAAAGTTAAATTAAGCGACTATCTTGGGAAACAGGACGGTTCAAGAACTACAACTGGGAGGATTGAAAAAACTGCGGGCTTTTATTATTTGATTATTCATATATATAAATATATATATTTTATCTAAGAGACAAAGTAAGGAGTAGGGCTCTAATGACTAAAAGGGGAAATTTTGAAAAAAAGGTTAAAGAAAATTTAAAATTAAGTAAATGATCCCCTTTTTTTTGCATTAAAAAAGGGTTTTTTTTTAGTATCGAAACTGTCTCAGTTTTTTTCAGAGAAAAGAGAAAAATGACTGTATCGAGGAGAGAGACCTAATCAGGGTGGAAACAAAAAAAACTAAAACTGTTTTGATGCCCAAAAAGCTAGTTTTTTTATGCCTAAAAAAAAAAAAAAAGAGGTCATTGATCAAATAAAATTTTTTAAAAAAGTTATTTTTAAAAAAGCCTCTATTTTTTTCCCATGGCTATGGTTTTTATACATTGGGTTTTTTCTAACAGATGTTTTAAATAAAGCATCATGAATGATGGACTTCTAAAGAAGAGTGTTG